>JASPKZ010006043.1:0-170000 GCA_030220185.1 Diploptera punctata
AGAAGATAGAAGATAGATAGATAGATAGATAGATAGGAATAGATAGATAGTATAGATCGATGAGATAGATAGATAGATAGATAGATAGATAAGATAGATAGATAGATATAGACAGACCGACAGACAGGACAGACAGACAGACAGCCAGACAGACAGACAGACAGACAGACAGACAGACCGACAGACAGACAGACAGGCAGGCAGACAGACAGACAGACAGACGAAGACAGACAGACAGACAGACAGACAGGACAGGCAGACAGACAGACAGACAGACAGGACAGACAGACGACAGACAGACAGACAGACAGACAGACAGACAGACAGAACAGACAGACAGACAGACAGACAGACAGACAGACAGACAGACAGACAGACAGACAGACAGACAGACAGAGGACAGACAGACAGATATAGAGATAGATAGATAGATAGATAGATAGATAGATAGATAGATAGATCGATAGGTAGATAGATAGATAGATAGAATAGATAGATAGATAGTAGATAGATAGATAGATAGATAGATAGATAGATAGATAGATAGATAGATAGATAGATAGATAGATAGATAGATAGATAGATAGATAGATAGATAGATAGATAGATAGATAGATAGATAGATAGATAGATAGATAGATAGATAGATAGATAGATAGAGGTCAAGCTAATATAAAGCGTGTAAAAAAAGATTTTTAATTTCTTCTAATGATTATTTGAATATATTTTCTATGATATTTAACTACATGAATACGTGGCAGGCATATTAATTTTAACAAATATATTCTAAGCAAAAACAAAGTCACGTTCCATTGCAGCCAACATAGAGTATGTACTAATTAAGTGTACAAATATACTTAGAATTTCAGAACACACTATTTATTTTTGGGCGTTGCATTCTTTCACAGGTTAGAGGAGCCTATTGAAACTGCGTTAAATTAGCTTTTAGGTTCGTTAAATATCGTGTATATGTTGCTGCATCCAGTGATTCCATAGTGTAAACCGCTTCGAGTTTGTTTGCGCATGCGCATATCGTACGATAGTATTTCCAAAAAAACACTTTTAACAGACACTGTATATTTTTATACCGGATCTGTCGTTAGTTTAAATTATTCATACAAACGTAAGGGTGCTGTGAATTTATAAATGTATTTGTGTCAACATACTTTCCCTTTGTTCTACCTTCACCCTTCAATTAAAGAAGAAGAAAGCAGAAAAGGTATAGGCTACAATAACTAATTAGGAACGCAATCTCTTAGTTGGGAAAATAATTAAACGACGTAAATAAACTGTATAAAGACCGTATCCAACAAATACAAATTTTTTTTTAGAAATATAGAAAAGAAGTCACATTTTCCTGTAAACGTAGTTACTATGAACTAATTGTTTGATGCCCATCCCATTCCCTTTGGGACATGTGTGCATTCTTAACCAGAATAATTTAGTTACGCACAAAGAAATTAAACATAGGCACAATTCTTGAAATGCATCTTATTATGCATTACAGGGACTCTTGTCGTCCCAAACTTCTCTCAAAAAACGTTAAACAAAAAATAAACATATATACAGTAAATCTTGCTCACAGCGGAATCACATGGGACCAAATTTCGCATTAAAAAAACTAAAATTTATTAATAATCGTATATTATAGAGTACCTTATATGTCTTTTTTACGTACCTTTCGTTAATTGTTGTTCCGCTACCGTTGAAAAGTGAAGTACCGTATATTAAGTACGAGCGACGTCGGCGGTAACGCGAGAAAAACAGTCCCGTTTCGTCAACGTTAAAAATGTTTCTTACGCGCGTATCCTGAAAGAATGTACTTCTATTACAATTTGAAATGTTTAAATGTATTTACAAAATGTATTTCATCAATCTCGAAAATTGTCTGTATCACTTTGTCCTTGTGGCAATCCTCAAATGAGGAATGTTTTATGCAATAAAAAAGTATGCATTTTCAGTTTCCGCTCACTAACCACACATTTGTTCACATCCTTTGATTTCCTGCAAATTTCATTCCACACTACATTGTGTCATCTTTTAAAACTGTACAGCCAACCTGAAGATGTCTTAAAATCGTTATTCCCTAAGAATTTAGCAACAGTTAGAGCTTGACTTTGGAGCATCGGTACGGAAATTTGGATATTTTTTGATCATACACTTGTAAAACACTCCCACAATATTTAATTGCTTTGTATTTCCTTTTTTTGTTTTTTAAGCTTTCTCTTCATTTGACCACATCCTTGCTTCCATTCACTCTTTGTTTTTTCTTTGTGTTTTAAAGTCTCATAAACTTGAAGTTTTTTCACATTTAGATTTACTCATTATTTCGGGCACTGAGTTTTTTTTTATCTTCAATCACTTTCACATTCATCCTTTAATAACAACGATACATACGTTTTAGTCATCTATATTCCGTAAATTCAGAACGCTTGCCTGTGAAAGATCGGTCTCAGAACTTAGATTAATTTAATATTTTTCAGTGCAATGGTTATTTGTAAGACAGGTACAGTATCTATATTTCACAAAATGGGTGTGCAGTGAGGACTAAATAAAATTTCAGGTTCATGTAGAATTCACCCGGCGGCAAGAATCATTCCTTATTGATTTATGACCTAACGGGTATTCAATGAAGTAGAAACTAATTTATTTATCTCTCTGTCTTTCCGGTTTATAATTTTTTTTCATGAATTGTATAAAAGCATCCTTCCGTTTCCACGTTGACCAATTTCCGTTTCATGCAAAATACATACACCTAAATTTACTGTTATTTCGCCGGGACGAATAATTTTTTTTCACATTGGAGATATTTTCCGCATTATTCACGTTCCGGATTAAACAAGTTTTGCTGTAATTGTTATTATCCCAGTTATATTATATGGATGCGAAACATGTACCTCTTACTTTAAGGGAGGAGGAAAGATTACGAGTATTTGAGAATAAAGTTCTTAGAAGCAATTTGAACCAAAGAGAGAACAGACAGGCGAATGGAGAAGACTACTTATCAGTGGATAAAACGCTGAAAATGAGAACAACATTCATTCGTGAATAAATAAATATGTTATCTAAATGTAATACTACTAATTCTTAATAACTGTACATATTTGAGTGTCCCGCATTTGATTCCAAAAGACATGAATTTATTAAAAAATTAAGTTATTACCATAATAGATTTTAACTGCTTTGTCATATATTTTATGTAAGAAGTGTTTCTATAGAAATCTGTGTGACTTTATCATAAGTAATGCCACGAGTGATTTCCAAATTATCAATAAATTCACGACTCACGAAGTGAGGAGTGAATTTATTTAGAGAATTTGGAAATCAAGAGTGGCATTTGTTAGGACTATTTAATGAATAAAATTAAGTTGTGTACTCACAAATCATTGTTTAACTATAGTTATTTTAAAATATTTATATATTTAATGTAAACGGCGATGTTTGGAAACAAATCAGAAATGTGAGGTTATGTTCATTCACTGCACCTTGATCATATTATTTATTGCCAAATAAGATCGCAATATTGTAAGTGTGCACACAAGTGGAGAAATAATGAAACGCATGAAACTATATATCATAATCAACATTACGGGTTATTCATTTATTGTTTAGTAAACAACTCGGTAAAATCAAGGAATCTTTTCATTATTTGCTATATTCAATGTATTTGTTGAAGAAAAATAATGCTTTGACCTGTTCAGAACATTAAAAAGGAGGAGCTTTCTTTATCACAAAAGCAGGAGCTGATAAAGAGAAATCGATAAAGAGCGAGGTGAAACACGACTGTGATTGGTTGTAAACCAAAAATCATTGTAACGTGATTGGTCATTGACTCCCATTTGGGGCATGAGTTAAATAGTCCATCATATTTTTAAGAGACTTTGAGGTGTTTTTTTTTGTTTGTTTATTTATTTATTTGTTCGTATTACGATATTATGTAACCATACTCTAAATTACTGTAAATAATTAATTGTAACTAAAATATACCGGATGGTGAAATAGAGTTCGTATTATTGGAGATTCAATAAATATATACATAACTGGGAGAATAAAGTTTTATATATTTTCAGTTTAATGTTTTTTTTTGACGGAAGTTGGGACGACAAGAGTCTCTGTAATCCATTATAGCATGAATTTCCTGAATTGAGCTTATGTCCAATTTATTTGTGTATCTCATTCTTTTTTTTTTTTTAGGAATATTCCACTATACAGTGTTTCTCCTTCAACCCAAGATATTTCATTCCTATTTCACTAATAACTAATTTTCTTCGATTTTGTCAATTGAAACCCTCTCATTCCAAAGGGTCGATATATTATTATTCCCCTCCGACAATTAATTTATGGGGGAAATTAGATTATCAAATGGAATAGTTGGATGGACTTTTTTTTCAGTAATTATCTACAAATTTCGTTAAGTGGTGGTAAATTTCACGTTTTATATTTTGAATAAAAACACGCTAATGTTTTTTGTTTACAAAACATGAGAGGTACCAGCGATATTTTTTGTTGTTTATTTTAGCATGTTGAATAAATATACACCCTCCATTTCCGCGAATTTTAACCTAACCAAGAGTTAATTTACACTCACTGATGTTCAGTTGTTATTAATGGTTTTTCCATTCCTAGCTGAATAATAACAGGCGCGGATACAATTCCCGGTTAGATCAACATCCAGCTTAGCGGTTTTTCCTCAGCGCAATCTCAGCTTTCTTATTCTCCTGCGTCTCGAAGCAAATTTTAACAAAATATATACTCTTTTTTTGGTGATTCGAAAAATGTTGGGACTTTATGGGGGTTTTGAATTGAGATTTTGTCTCCTCTACTATTTAATTTTGTACTAGAGCATGCCATCAAACCTCTAGAGGAAGAAGAGGGCCTACAACTCAATGGGGAATATAAGATGTGCATGGAAAATTATTATAGGAAAACCAGAGGGAAAGCCCAGTTGGTAGACCAAGAATGAGGTGGGAGAATAACATTAACTATGATTTGATGATGTCCACCGCTGTAGTCTCGAGGTAGCGTGCTGGCTTGTCACGCAGCGGGCCCGGGTTCGATCCCCGGTTGGGACAGTTTTTCTGGGTGAGGTTTTTATCGGGGGTTTTCCTCACCTGTAAGACAAATGACAGGAAAACGTTAAGGCCCAACGGTCCCCGAAATCATATGGCCATCATCATCATCATCATCCTTCACCGGTGTGGAAAACAAAGGGAAGCTACCATACCTACAATTCCCTAGTAAAGCTGCAAGCATAGCATGAAAATGCTATGATTGCAGTGAAAGACCTGCCCTCCTGCAGAATTACTATGGATGGATGATTTGAGGGAAGTAGATTAAACAGGGGATGATTGAAAAACATTAGCTCAGGATAGGGATACATGGAAAGATTATATCCACGCGGCCATGAACCTGCGGGTTCGATAGTGCCAGTGAGTTATTGGTTTAACCTCTCTTTTACGTACTTTCACGACTTGCAGACCACATGAGTCATATGGTGACATACCTGGGGATATTTAAATCATTGACTATATGCTTTCATACTTTTACGACAAACAAGAGATCAGCTGAAAGCCGGAGCCATTTCCGAAACAACATGAATATTTAAAAGGCACATCATATCATATGTAGATTTTTGAATTGTGCCAATTCAAGATTTATCTATCTATAATGGTGTAGCCCATTGTTGAACCATAGCCTCTCCTTTATAAGGAGTTACTAGACCAACTTAATTTTTTGTTACCTCGATTCCCAATTATTTATCATCTCGTTTCCAGTATCTATCCTCCAACCATAACTTAAACACAAGATCACGACATAGTCTCCTGCTTAACATACCGCAACATAGGACATCACATCACTCCATGTTATATACCATCTTCACTTCTCGCAAATGGAATTCCCTACCACAAGAAATAAGGGGCTGCCGGACATTGGCATATTTTAAAAGAAATTATAAGTTTATATTTGCTCTAACCTCGACTTCATCATTACCCAGTGTAAGGTACATATATTAATTAGTGTTTCTCGTATAATTATCATATTTATACTATTATTATTATTATTATTATTATTATTATTATTATTATTATTATTATTATTATTATTATTATCATTATATTATTATTATTACCATTATCGTAAGTATTATTATTGTTATTATCATATAAAATGTTGTTTGTACATAAAATTTACACTGCAACATTTAATATATATAATTTTTACAATTAGTGTAGTGTATATCTATATCAGAGCCGTCCAAATACGGCCCGCGGGCCATATCCGACCCGCCATGGCTTTTCCTATGGCCCGCTTAAGCACTAAAATGAACAAATTAATTTTATATTTTTAATTTAGATTTTAAAATGTAACATCTAGTTTGGACATCCCTGTGTGAAATTCAGCTCTCTGGGATGTGAGGTTGAAGTATCACCACCTCGCTTGACAAAGCAGTAGAGATGATTCATCTCTTATTTACCGGCTTCTCCCCCACTCCAAACTTTGAACATTGCTTGTTTCGTTTGTTGTATTGTTGTAGCATGTGCACGTAATAGTTGTCAAAAAATAGTGTTAAAGTGAGAAAATGCTTTAAAAAATACTCAAAGTTGATTCTGAGTGTTTGAATTTTAACGAATCCAGGACCAGCAAGTACTAGCATTTCTTGTCGACATGGCAAAGCATTTGAATGACTTGAACATAATTTTACAAGGTAAAGACAAATTAATCAACCAAGTTTACTGTGCAATAACAGCTTTCTAATTGAAACTGAAGCTATTGAAAAGGCACATGTCTGTGAAAAACTGCGTACATTTTCCAAGTGTAAATGCTCTGCAAAATGAATATCCTGAATTGTGTTTCTGAAGCGATTATTTTGTGGAAGTTATTGAAAGAATTGAAGAAGAGTTTTCTAATATATTTGTTATTTCAATAAAATGGAACCAGCCATTTATTTGTTTTCATCTCCATTTTCCTTCGATGTTAACAAAGCATCAGCAATGTTGCAATTTTAACTAATAGATTTGCAGTGTAATGACGGAAAAAAGGAGTTTTTGGTCCTACAGATATCATTAAGTTTTATACAAGTTACTACCTGAATAATATTTAGGGTTAAAGGAACACGCCCGACGTTTAATCTGTATGTTTTCCTCGACGTACTTGTGTGAACCAACATTTTCTAAAATGAAAATTAAAAAATCACGATTGAGGTGAAACTTGAGTGACGAACATCTCCATGATGTCTTATTTATCAGTACTACTCAGCAGACACCCGACATCGATCGTTTGTTACCTTTAAGAAGCCAGCTCCACTCTTCCCATTAGGTAAATATATTCACAATTTTGTACCAATTTTTTTACAATTTTAATTGCAGCATGGTGTCGCAAATGTTTTAACATTATTCTTTATGATCATGTAATTTTATTTTAGTAGTAGTAGTAGTAGTAGTAGTAGTAGTAGTAGTAGTAATAATAATAATAATAATAATAATAATATTAATAATAATAATAATAATAATAGTAATAATATTAAAAATAATAATAACAATAATAGAGCAGCAATAATAGTAACGATATTTTCGTTCCGGCGCGCGATCAATTGCAGAATCAGTTATTGGCCCGGCCCACTAAAAAGTTTGGGCGGCCCTGATCTATATTGTCGATTTCTCTTTTCCTTGTATTTGTACTGGTTGAGTGGAAGAGAAGGCCTTATGGCCATAACTCTGCCAGAATAAATAAAACATTTTTTGTTATTATTATTATTATTATTATTATTATTATTATTATTATTATTATTATTATTATTATTATTATTATTATTATTTGCCCATAAATGTCATAGATAACATACGATCAACACACCCACCTAAAGAGACATCTAACAGGCAACTAAGATATTACTTGGACATTGATGCCACAAAAGTTTGCTTAGAGACCTCTTTATTCACGTATATATGTTCAGACTCGGGACTCACGGCTTAAAGTCCCTCCCGATGGACTTGCGCTTTGGATTTTTCCGTCTTAAAAAATCCGCGACCGGGTTTGAACCCACAACCCTAGGAACCAGAGGCAAGGAGCATAATCTGTAGTCCACTAGGGCCGATCTTCAAGATTTAGGCCTACCTCGTTTGTTGTTAAATGTCCAAATGTTAAGTGGAAAGACATTTACGTAGAAATCCGGCTAATGATAGTAATTAGGAAAAGGATTTTGAGGTGCGGCACCTTTCCAAATATATATCTGTTTTCATACCAATAATTCAATATATGTACGAGTACTTGGGGGGACGAAATGAAGCGAAATGAACACAATTTGCTCATTTTCATGAGATTACTACATTTCGCCCCATTTTCCCTCTTTTTTATGTTTCAACATCTTTTCCTCCATTCTTTTCTGCGTTTTCAAAAGAGAGGACAGAAAAATGTATTTTTTTCTCTCTTTGAACAGCTTTTTAAAATCTCAATCAGAAGTCTTACTTACTTACTCACTGCCACTATCGAACCCGTAGGATCATAGCCGCGCGGACATAAGCTCTCCATACATCCCTATCCTGAGCTAATGCTTTCCAGTCATTCCCTGTATAATCTACTTCCCTCAAATCATAGTTAAAGTTGTTCTCCCACCTCATTCTTGGTCTACCAACTGGGCGTTTTCCCTCTGGCTTTCCTACAAGAAGCTTCCATGCACGTCTTTCATTCCCCATACGCGCAACATGTCCTGCCCATCGCAGTCTACGAAACTTAACTGTTCTTATTATATCTGGCTTCCTATAAAGATCATGTAGTTCATTGTTATGTAGTCTTCTCCATTCACCTGTCTGTTCATCTCTCTTTGGTCCAAAAAGTTTCCTTAGAACTTTATTCTCAAATACTCGTAATCCCCCTTTCCTCCCTTAAAGTAAGAGTCCATATGGTAGAATAATAGGTTTATATATTTTCAGTTTAACGTTTTTTGAAAGGAGTTGGGACATCAAAAGTCTCTGCAATGCATAAGTGCATGCATTTCCAGAATTGAGCCTATGTTTAATTTATTTGTGCATCTCATTCCTATTTGTGTTTATTGTTCCTCGGTATTTGAATTCAGCCACTTCCTCAAAATTTCCCTCATTTGTCATTAGCTGTCCATTTCCATTATATACTGAATTTCTACGTGTGACCATATATTTAGTTTTACTGATATTTACTTCCAGTCCTAATTTCTTAGTGTTACTCAATAGTGTGTGCGTGTTGGCCTTTAGTATCTCCTCGCTATCGGCCAGTAGTACTACATCATCAGCATAAACTAACAGCTTATCCATATCATTGAGTTGTAGGCCTTTTTCATCCCGTAAAGATTTGATGGCATGCTCTAGTACAAAATTAAATAGTAGAAGAGATAGTGCATCTCCTCGCTTCAACCCATTCTGTATTTCAAAAGTGTGTGAACACTGTTTGCCTACACGCACCCTACTCTTTGAGCCATTTAGACACATTCGTATAAGTCTAACTAACTTTTTAGGAATTCCGAACTCCAGCAGGATACTATATAACTTCTCCCTCTTAATTGAATCATATGCTTTTTTGAAGTCTACATATTGTTGATGTACTGTACCATTATATTCCCATTTATTTTCTAAAATCTGTCTTATACTAAAAATCTGATCTTTTGTAGATCTGTTTCTTCTAAATGCACATTGATGATCTCCTAGAATGTCATCAATATAGGGAGTAAGTCTGCTAATATATTTGTTAGAATTTTGTGCGAAGTTGAAAGTAATGAGATGTCCCTGTAGTTGTTGCAATCAGTTTTGTCTCCTTTCTTATAAATTGGTACGAAAATTGATTCCTTCCATTCATCTGGAAGAGCTTCTTTTTCCCAAATCATACTAAGCAACCAGCGTATCTTTTCCATCAATTTTTCTCCCCCTGATTTTATCAGTTCTGCTGGGATGTCATCTGAACCTGATGCTTTATACATCTTCAATTTTTCAATCGCCATTTCAACCTCTAATGCACTTGGCTCTGCGACTAGCATTTCTGCTGTCTGTAACTTATCCTCCTCAATGTCCTGTTCTGTATGTACATTTAATAGCTGATTAAAGTAACTTTTCAATCTATTTAATATACTCCTAGAATCTGTAATCATATCCTCATTATCATTCCGAATTATGTTTGTTCTAGCCTGAAACCCTTTCTTCTCTATACTAACTCCCTGATATAATTCTCTAATGTTCCTATTTTTTTACATTCATTTCAAGATCATTAATCTTCTCTCTCAAATATTCCCTCTTTTACTCTTTAGTAACTTGGTGGTTTCCCGTCTAACACTACCCAATTGCTCTAAATTTACCTCATTTGGCTCGTGTAACCATTTCATTTTTGCTAGCTTTCTCTTCTTTACAATGTCGGTACACTCCTCATCAAACCATTTCTTGTTTTGCCTCTTTTTTAAACAACCAATGCTTTTTGATGCTGACAATTTAATAGTATCTCTTATAGCCTCCCATTCTTTATTTATATCAGTTTCTTCTTCTTTTGCCACATTGTCATCTGAAGATTCCAGTACTTCAAATCTATTAGCAATTTTCATTTGGTATTCTTGCCGCATTTCATGATTTTTCAAGGTTTTTAATTCATATTTTACAGAATCATCTTTAGCGTTTGTTCCTCTCATAAGCGATAGCCGTTGTCTGATTTTCACTCTGACCAGATGATGATCCGAATTGCAGTCTGTCCCTCTAACTGATCTAACATCAATGATGCTACTGTGCCAGCGTTTATTCACTAATACATTATCTATCTGGTTCCGAGTTTCTCCATCTGGGGACGTCCAGTCTACAATATTAAATAAATATTAAACTATAATTTATGTAATTTATTCCCCACAAATGTTAAGATATCAACCTGCAGGAAGAAGAAGACGAGGAGTCCACTCAAAAGACTTTGGATGGTGTTACTCTTGAGGCCGAAACAGGTCAACAAATGGACTAAATTCGTGAATGTGATATAATGATGACGATTTATACCCCAGAAACAATGCCCAATCTGCAGTTGAAGTCAACAATAGTAAATAATATTTTTTCCAATGCCCTAAATTGTCATTTCGACATTTCTGTGTTCTCTCCTGGCATTGGCGTAATTGTAACCAACTTCTGAAGTTGGGGCACCTGGAAGGCGGAATTACGTTACCCGGATGATATGATGGATGATAAATGATAATGAAGCGCTAAGAAAGTTCTTAACCTAAACTTAACCTAAATTCCAGATCATGGGCAACCACATGAATAAGTCCTTTTAATGAAAAATTCCTATGGTTTGACCGGGAATCGAACCCGGGACCTTATGAACAGTAGTCAGAAACGCTAACCACTAGCCCATGAGGCTGGTAAAATATAATTATGTAAACCACTAGTAATTTGTATCCCAGTAACAATTGCCAATCTGCAGCTGTGCAGTCAAATTTAAATTTCAACAGTGTTCCTGTAACAGTTTAAAATAAGTTCAGTTAGTACTGGCAATAATTTAACAGTTTTCTATCTACCGACTTGTTGTTGGCTGTGTTTTACTAGTCTGAATCACAACCTATTTCTATTAGTATTACAACTGGGTTTTCACAACAATATCATGGCGAATGTTAAGAAGGACGAGTTCTATGCATTTTCAGAAGAATTCAAAACGCAATTAATCGAAACTGATTGTATCATTCCTCGATGTTCCATCTGCGAAGTAAATATTGCAATAAACTAGAGAACTATGAATTACCTGTTATGGACTCTATAAAGAAGAAAAAATTGGTGTAAAATGATATGCATATTATATAAATTGAGTTCATGTAACTGGTTTAAACTCTAATTGTTTCAGCAGCACCTTTTTTGCATCTTTTTCTATGTACTTTCAGAACTTTATTTTTTTCCCTCTTTTACCACCAAAATTTGCACCTTAAAATCCTTTCACTAGTGATTAATATTATTCTCCGACCTCATTATTAACCTATGTACTATCTTTCTTTCATATTCATATGTGACACATGCCCTGACCATCACAGTCTATCAGTCTTATCTGTTCTTATTATATCTGGTTTCACACAAATATCATGTAGCTCACTGTTAAGAAATCTTCTCCAATCCGCTATTTGTTCGTCTCCCTTTGTTCCAAAAATGTTCCTAAGAACTTTATTCTCAAATACTCGTAAACTTTTCTCCTCTTTTAAAGTAAGATCCATATAATATAACGGAGAATAACAGTTATATATTTTTATTTTAATGTGTTTTTTAGAGTCATTAGGAGAACGAAAGTCCATGTAATGCACAATCACATGCTTTTCCAGAATTGTGCCTATATTTAATTTCTTCTTTCACCTCATACCTAATCAAAATTATTGTTCCTACGTGTTTGAACTCAGCCACTTCCCTCAAAATTTCCCTCGTTCGCAATTAACTGTCCATTTTCTTTATATAATGTATTTCTATGTGTACCATAACCTTATATTTAGTTTAATTGATGTTTACTTCCAGTCCCAATTTCTTAGGTTATTTAATAAAATGCTTGCATGGGTTTTAAACAAGATGCCAAACTATCTTCTTGGAAAAAGGTCAACTCTGGAGTAAGACAGCGATGTGGACTTTCATCGGTGCTTTTCATTATATATATATATATATATATATATATATATATATATATATATATGAATAGAATAATATACGAATGGAGAAAAACACAACGGGGATATATACCCATCAATAGGAACCTCAAACTCGATGCTATTCTTTTTGCAGACGATTTAGCGCTTCTGGCACTTTCCGAAAATGATTTGCAACGATCATTTTATAGTTTACAAAAAACAGCTGCCAAATTTAATATGGAAATATGAATTAATAAAACTAAAATTATGGCATTTCATGGCAAGGACCCAATACAAAGTAAAATCTGTCTCCAGAATAAAATTTTAGAGAGATCTAATCAATTTAAATATCTTGGATATTATCTCTCCATCTGGGATGAAAAGGATATCCCTGAAAAAATTACTAGTTATAATAAAAGTTTGGGAATTATTAATCAAGTTATGAAACAATCCCTTGTACAAAAAAACACCAGATTACGTTTATATAACACTTTGGCTAGACCAGTGTTGACCTATGGTAGTGAAGCATGGACACTAAAAAGACAACATGAAAGCAGAATAACGGCTTGTGAAATGAGATTAATGCGCAGAACAGCGGGTTACACCAGATGGGATCGGAAAAGGAACACCGATATCTTAAAAGAATTGAAGACTACACCAATTTTGGAATATATTAAACAGTACCAACTAAATTGGAAACACCATCTTGAAAGAATGAGTTCGAATCGGATCCCCAAAGCTCTTTATAATTATATACCAAGAGGACGAAGATCTCTGGGCCGTCCTATGAAATGCTGGAGGGAAAATTTTCTATAGGATCGTAACAGACCTTGGCCTAATACTTGGGTTTTCAGTATCTCCTCGCTATCGCCTAATAAAGTACATGATCAGATGATCAATATCATTAATCTGAACGCCCTCTACAGATGAATAGTTGCCCCGAAAAGAGATCTAACTCACAAAAATTCGAAAGTTGAGTTTGCAGTGGATTAGTGATCTACCCGGTGAGTATCACAGCACAGTGCATGTAAAATTATCCACACTCTCTTCCAGACCTGTTTTATGTATTTTTAAAAGTTGGCTTTCAAGTGAATAGTGATCTATACAGTATGTAACAAAATGGCGAAAGCCGTTAGTCAAGTCATTAATAGCAGTACAAAAAAAAAACAATTATTGCACACGTACAAATTCATTCCATCACAGTTCTGTGAATTCTAATCAGAATCTTAGAGAAATTAAGTGAAAATAAGAAAAAAACACAAAGAATGTAACGAAATAATATTGAATGGAAAATAAATACTGGAAATTGATTAGGTTGATTTTTTTCTAACTGAATCACTATTCAATATGTTTTTTTTATTTCTTATTATAGCATTTTAGTTAAATATGTGTTAGATAATTTTTCCACTCTATAGAAATAGATCACTTTTGCATTCAATTCTGTATTAAATTGTTAATATTTAGTTAGTAGTTTGTTATTTTGCATTCAAATTGGCTATAGCGCATACTCGTCCTGCTGATGATGGAAGTTAACTTCCGTGAGGTCTCAAAATAATATTTTGAATACATCATTTTAACAAAGTTGAGGACATGGCACTTGCTAACACGTACATTTTTTATTTTTATTTTGTATATTATTCCAATAGGATGTGAGATTAAAATGTATATGGTATAATAAAGGTAATAGCCTCAAAATGAACATTATGTGTTTTTTTTTTTCGTTTTCCCAACAATTTGTAGTTTGTGGGTTCGATCTCTTTTCGGCGCAACTATTCAATTCTATTTTTAACTTCTTTCAGGAAAATTTTGTCAGTGGATTCTTATGCAAACTCATATTTGGATTAAAGAAGCTCTTCCCAGAATGAGACATTCTTCAGATTCATTCTGTTCAGTTGAATTTTCTTCTCCTTTAAAGTCACGTTGCTACAGTACAAAAGATTTTTTTATAACATATAGTCAATTCAAGTTTGGAAATATTTCCTTTCCGTCTGCGAACGCATTTTCCATTCACGCCGTTATACAATAACGCTCGGCAGTTTTCGTTCACAGTACTTTCTTATTAAATCTATTCGTTTATTTATACGAATACCGCAGTAACAAAAAAAAAACCTGTTCTGTTAGATTTGCGAGCTATTTCTCCCCTATCACAAATGGAGCTGAAACATCGAAATTCAATAAAAAATTTATAGACCAAAATGGTATGTCAATGAAAATTGATTTCTTGAAGAGAACAGCATAACGTTAAAAAATAGAAACAATAAATAAATAAAGTCATACGAGAAAAAAAGATTATTAAATAATCGATAGTAGATAAAGTAGTATATAAACAATTAAATCGGTATGGGCATGCACAGCGAATGCAAGAAGGAAAGTTACTTAGAGAAAATGGAATGATGTCCACCTGGAAGAAGAAAGAAAAGGGTTCCAAAGATTTTTAGGGTAGAAAAATCCAAGGGACAAGTCTTTTGGTAGGAACGATTTTACAAAATCAGGTATAAGTTCTAAAGTGCATCAATTCTTTTTACGGTAAAAAGTGAAAATCTTAGACAGGACACTACCTGCACTGAACTGTGATGATGATGATGATGATGATATACTGATTCTCAAATTCTCAAGCCCTACACTGTACAGATTATTGAAATTACATAGTGCTTATTATTATTATTATTATTATTATTATTATTATTATTATTATTATTATTTTATTATTATTATTATTATTATTATTATTATTATTATTATTATTATTATTATTATTATTATTAGGTCTACTTTTTAAATCAAGCAGTCCATGCACTGAATTATGTTTTGTTTAAAATACTTTAAAATGCAAGAAGCAGATAGCAGCTACACACAATGTAGATTGTTTTTGGGTTTCTTATCAGCTGAGAGGAAGGTTGAACTGTAATTACAAAGCTGCACGATGATGTAAAATGTCTGCGAGATAAGACTGATGGAGAACTGGTGTAGACTCGTTTGTCACCCGCCCACCAGTTCCCGAGGGAATATCTATCCCTGATGGCTTCACAGTGTTTTTCAAACTTATAAACTGACTCGGCCTTTACACAAGAGATTTGGTGCCAAAACACTTTTCTTGCTCCAATCTATTGTTTTAACAATCTGGATCAAACTGTTTCTTCTCATGTGTTCCAAATTCTAGTTTCACACGACTAGGACATTTCAACCTATCTAAAACTCTAACAAACATAATAGCGTTAATCCATAAACTGTTAACCAACTAAATAACTCATTAGCACTATCGAACCCGTAGATTCATGGCCGCGCGGACATAAGATCCCATACATCCCTATCCTCAGCTGATATTTTCCAATCATCCCCTGTATACTCTACTTCCCTCAAATAATGGATAATGTTGTTCTCCCACCTTATTCTTGATCTACCAACTGGACGTTTCCCTCTGGTTTTTCCTCAAGAAGCTTCCATGCACGTCTTTCATTCCCCATTCGTGTCACATGTCCTGCACATCGCAGTCTACGAGACTAGACTGTTATTATTATATCTGGCTTCCTATAAAGACCATGTAGCTCACTTTTATTTTATGTAGTCTTCTCCATTCACCTGTCTGTTCATCTCTCTTTGGTCCAAAAATATTTCTCTCGGGGTCATTTAAGCACGCAAGCCACTTCACCACAAGGTAAAGATACCATGGAGGTAATAAACTAAGACTTAGCAGTGTTAATCCATAGACTATTTTGAAATCCAGAATGGGTTGAAACGAGGAGATGCACTATCTCCTCTACTATTTAATTTTGTACTAGAGCATGCCATCAAATCTTTAGAAGATGAAAAAGGCCTATAACTCAATGGTATTAATAAGCTGTTAGTTTATGCTGATGATGTAGTACTATTGGTCGATAGCGAAGAGACACTAAAGGACAACATGCACGCACTATTGAGCAACACTAAGAAATTAGGACTGGAAGTAAATATCAATAAAACTAAATACATGACCACACGTAAAAATACATTATATAATGGCAATGGACAGCTAATGACAAATGAGGGAAATTTGAGGAAGTGGCTGAATTCAAATACCGAGGAACAATAATCACAAATAGGAATGAGATGCACAAAGAAATTAAACATAGGCTCAATTCTGGAAATGCATGCTATTATGCACTGCAGAGACTTTTGATGTCCCAACTCCTTTCAAAAAAACGTTAAACTGAAAATATATAAACCTATTATTCTACCATATGGACTCTTACTTTAAGAGAGGAAAGGAGATTACGAGTATTTAAGAATAAGGTTCTTAGGAAAATTTTTTGGGCCAAAGAGAGATGAACAGACAGATGAATGAAGAAGACTACATAACAATGAACTACATGGTCTTTATAGGAAGCCAGATATAATAAGAACAGTTAAGTTTCGTAGACAGCGATAGGCAGGACATGTTGCGCGTATGGGGAATGAAATATGTGCATGGAAGCTTCTTGTAGGAAAACCAGAGAGAATACGCCCAGTTGTTAGATCAAGAATGAGATGGGAGAATAACATTAACTATGATTTGAGGGAAGTAGATTATACAGGGAAAGATTGGAAAGCATTAGCTCTGGATAGGGATATATGGATAGCTTATGTCCGCGCGGCCATGAACCTACGGGGTCGATAGTACCAGTGAGTAAGTAAGCAACGTCTTAGTAATACCTTAGTTGCCTGTTGGATGCTTCATTGTTTCAGTGTGTTGACCACATGCCATCCATGACATCCCTGAGCAAATAAGATAACTAAAAATTAACTTTGTCTAGTAACTCCTTACAAAGGAGAGGCTATGGCTCAACAATGGGCTTCGCCATTGTAGGTAGATTAATAAAATTACTTCTAAAGCATTACGCCCCTTCGTAATATGACATTAAATGGCTAAATGGACTTTAAATTGTCAGAGGACAGAACTAAAATTATTTTTAAAAGCTAAAACATCAAATTAATTTTATACATAAAAAACAAAAATACAACTTTTTGGCTATTTTCACTGATTCCTCGCCTTAAAATTCAATCTGCAATATAACATACATAAATGTTGAAATGTGTTGGTGATAAGGGACAGCCCTGTCGTACTCCTTGATTTATGGGTTATAATTATGTAATATATTTTAAAATATTGTTACAATTTAGACCTATTATTGTATTGCATTGTTTGTTACATAGCAACGTTTGAAAGTTTTAAAACTTCTTATGGACAATTTCCAGTCATCTGTGCCGGTATCTGTAATCCCGTAAACGATTGGAAAATAATAGGTTAGGATATGGAAGTATGGAGAGCTTACGTCCGCGCGATGATGAACTGCCAGTGAGATAAGTACTGCTCATATTTTGAAATACTACAGTTTGGTAAGTTTGAAGACAATTTATACTGGATGTAAAAATGCGCACAAATCAGTCAAAACATATTCCTTATTAGCACTACAGTTTCTTAGTTGAACAATTTTGTTTTCTCAACGATTTTTTTCCCGACATTTGCTATCACGAACATAGTTAATTCAGTCTTTATTTTCATTTTTCAAGTCTTGCACGATACCTTTCAATCGAATTTTAGGTGTCATTTGATGTTCATGATTTCGACTGGAAAAGCTATTTTAAAAATATTTTACCACACGTCCCACATAGGCCTACATGATTAAACGAATTTAATCTTCGTCATCTTATAAAATTAACATTATTATTTTATTTTATTTTTGTCCAACGCCACCAGGTTACCTTTCATGACGTTTCTGGCTTTCTCCCCTGGCATTGACAAAATTTTAATTCATTTCGTAGTTTGGAGCACCTGGAAGGCGCAGATACGTAATCCCGATGGTGTGATTGCGGAGTCCTTAATCTAAACTTAACATAAATTCCAGACCGAATAATTCCTTTAAGGGGGGTGATGGGTGAAATTTTCAACATTTTCGGTCTAATTAATAATCATTTTTTGTATTAATAAATACTACGTACCTTAAAGTGTAAGTTGGTGAAGTTTGAGTGTCCTGTGGCGCTTGTAAGTCTCCCTAATGACGTCATATTAAAAAGGCTGCTATCTATCGCCCCACATTCTTACTTTGTTCATTGCATTTCAATACATTCAAATCATAATAACATTGACAAATGTAATGATAAATGTCCCACACACTATGGCTAACAATTCTATGCATGGATTTTGAAACAACATTGATAGTTTTTTTAATAAAAATAATATAATTGTAGTCATTTTACAAAAAATTGAATGTTCATATGCAGAGGACGTATATATTGTTTTCTTCCTTTATTATAATGATATACAAACGTTAATGCATAGTGTTGTTCTAAATACGTCAGAGGTCTTGTAGGAAAAAAAATTAAAAATTACTAAAATATTATGGGACTTATTAAAAATTTTAATATGCAAATTTTTAAATGGAATTTCTTCAATAACTCAAAAACTGTTAAGCCTAGAAGGATGAAACTTCAGTATAATATTACTTACAATGGCACGAATGAGTGTACTAAATACCATGTATGTAGCTTAAAAATGTAGAAAATAGAAATTTCCTATGGTCTGAACGGGAATCGAACCTGGGACATCTTGAATTGCAGTCAGAAATTCTGACCGCCCGTGAGATTATTTTAATGAATTCATCATTTTTGTTCTAATTATACAAGTTTCATCTCAATTATTTTGTTAGCTCGAAAATTGTCTTCAGAATTTCTTTACGAAAACTAGCAGTTTTTGTATTTCGGTCTTTTTCAAGTTGCAGCATAGAACTGAAAATTGATACGAATGTTGGGAACACCATTATATATGAAATGTGAAAAGTCCCCATAGATCCCACATCTGTAAAAAATATTCAAGATCAAAGTTCGCAAATATGCGTTTTTTGCATTTTTCAGCCAAACGGTAAGTTTTGTCATAAACATAGCTCTGACAAAAGTTGTAGATCGTGCAATTGTCTACAACAAATGTTATTTTACCTTTTTTCATAAGAATCGCCATTCGTGAGATATCGCGATTCTAAATTTGAAGAAGTCGTATTCTACATAATAAGCCCACCACCTGTGACGTAGTGTACTTGGCGCATTTTTTAAACGTGGTGTCTCCGATAGGTATACTCCACAATCTATTGTGATTAAGTTTTATTAAATAACATTCTATTAATTAAAAAATTGTACTGTAGGGAATGATTTAACTGACAAAAATTATTGTTGATATCGAGTAATGTTAATCTGACTGACTATTTAACTCATGCCCCAAATGGGAGTCAATGACCAATCACGTTTCAATGATTTCTGTTTTACAACCAATCAGAGTCGTGTTTCACCAAATATTTATCAGTTTTATAATTACCATATTAAAGAAAGCTCCTCCTTATAATATTGCGATCCTTTGGCAATAAATAGTATGATCTGGTTGCAGTGATAAACAAAAGAAGCAGTAGAAGCGTACCTATCGTTTCTCATTTGTTTCCAAACATCGCCGTTTACATTAAATATATAAATGTTTTAAAATAACTATAGTTAAATAATGATTTGTGAGTAAACAGCTTAATTTTATTCGTTAAATAGTCCTAACAAATGCCACTCTTGATTTCCAAATTCTCTAGATAAATTCACTCCTCACTTCGTGAGTCGTGAATTTATCGATAATTTGGAAATCACTCGTGGCATTACTTATGATAATTGTCGAGTTATACTTCGATAGTAGTGTCTTCTTCTTCTTCTTGCTGGATATTTGTTAATTGTTATGAGAAAGATGTATCAGTTATTTCCTCATTGAAATTATATAAATCTCCATCTGTTCCATTTGATTGAACATTGGAACAAGACTGGCCTTGGGAATTGGTACATACTGGTGAACAAAATTATCCCACCTTTTTTACAGTCACATTTTACACTATTTTTTTTACAAAAAAAATAAAAATATAAGTAATAAAAATTAAATGAATATATATCATACAATTTTTAAAAGCATCATTACTTATGGAGCAGAACTTTGGCCATTTACAACAAAAAACAAATAAGTATCTTTTGGCAACGGAAATGGATTTTATACGAAGGGCCGCAAGAATTTCAAGAAGAGAAAAAATTAGGAACTCAGTTATAAGGGAGAAAATGAAGATTAAGGACACTATTTTAGATTATATTAAAACTCAGCAATTAAGATGGTACGGACATGTCCAGCGAATGGAAGAGGAACTACTACCAAAATCTGTTTTGGAATGGAAACCTGAGGGAAGACGAAGCAGAGGAAGACCTAAAACCTCCTGGAGTCAGGGAATATGTTTATATATGAAGGAGAAACATCTACAACCAGGAGATTGGATGGACCGACAAAACTGGCTATTAGGAATCGGACGAGGTCAAAGACATTAATCAACCGATGATCTATCTATCTATTTTACACTACAAGCCTTTTTTGCAATTGCAAAAAATGGTATTAAGAAGTCTTTATGGAGAAGGTGGGAGTAACGTTTGAATTGGTTCCAAAGTATTATCTATTGCAATTTCGATTTGAAATATCTAGGCTAACAGCAGTCATAATCTGTGGCTGATATTAGAACATACTAGTTTTAATAGTTCTAGTTTAAATTGTTTATTTTTAAGATTTACTTGTTCCAAAAAAATAAGTTAATGACTCCGGAATATCGCTGTTAATATTTTCCGACTAGGCGGGGGGGGGGGGTAATTGGTTTATCAAATACTAAAGATTGAATGTCCTCTCGAATGATTGCTGCTGCAGCTTTGAGGATTCTAAATCGCTCTTCCTTTTCATTTTGACTTTTTTTCTCATCATCAATGAAACAAATTAATGTTAATCTTCCCGGTTTTTCTTCTTCTTCTTTAGTAGCCTACTACAACCTCATTGAAGTTTTGGCCTCCTCAACAATTTTCTTCCATCTAGATCTGTCCTGGATACAGACTGGCTAATTTCCAATTTTCATCTTCAATATATATTTATATAACATAATCCTGTCATCTGTTTTTTGGGCGTCCAGCTGTTCTGGTGCTTATTGGTTTCCATTTGCATATTCTTCTTACAAGCTTGTCTTCCTGCATTCTATTTATATTTCCAAACCAGCGCTGTCTTCGAGCTTTAATGTGGTTTATTATATTTTTATTTCGTAGTAGATTATTTAAATAAGAGTCTATTCGTATACGCCATATCCCATCGCTTTTTCTAATTGGTCCAAAAATTCTCCGTAAGATCTTCCTTTGAAAGATTAATAGTTTTTGTTTATCAGACTCCTTCAGTGCCCATGTTTCACAGCCATAAGTTACAATCGGTCTTATTACTGTATTATACAGTTTAACTTTAGTTAATCTGGAGACAAGTTTACTTTTGAATTGTATTCTATTTGCATAGTAAGCTTTATTGCCAAAAGAAATTCTTTCACTAATTTATTCCTCTATATATTTTTCTTCCATTTACAGTTGAACCAAGATATTTGTATGATTTTACTTCTTCTGTATTTGTTTCATTGATGTTCAGATTACTTATTTTTTCGTTTCTTGTTGTACATTTTAAGTGTTTTGTTTTGAAATTATTTATTAATAACCCATATTCAACTGATTTTTTTTTTTGGTCCACCGCTGTGGTCTCGAGATAGCATGCTGCCTTGTCACGCAGCGGGCCCGGGTTCGATCCCCGGTCGGGGCAGTTTTTCTGGGTGAGGTTTTTTATCGAGGTTTTACCTCACCTGTAAGACAAATGTCAGGAAAACGTTAAGGCCCAAACGGTCCCCGAAATCATATGGCCATCATCATCTTTACCATCATTATCATCCTTCACCGGTGTGGAAAGCAACGGGAAGCTACCACACCTACACAATTCCCTAGTAAAACTGCAAGAACAGCATGAAAATGCTATGATTGTAGTGAAAGAGCTGCCCTCGGGCAGAATTACTATGGATGAATGGATGGAACTGATTTTTCTTTCAGAAACTGGAAAGTTTCTCTTAGTGTTGGTATGTTCCTTGCTGTTATCAATATGTCATCTGCATATGCAATACATTGTATAGATTTGGTACTTATATTACCTCTGAGGTCTAAATGTTTCATTATTGTATCAACTACTATACTAAATAGTGTTGCGGATAAGGGATCTCCTTGTTTAACTCCAGCTTGAACTTTAATTTCTTTGCTGAGTTTGTTACTTATTCTAACTTTAGCTGTTGTATGATGAAAGTTAAACATTAAATTGTACCTGTTGGTAGGTGCCGTCGTCCTCAACTTTGTTAATATATTGTATATAAAATTAACTGGAGCACTTTCGGAAGTTATCTTCCATCTTCTGCAGGTTGAGTTCCCGCTACTTGTTGCTGTTGTGTATGGTGATGTATACTCCAACTGTTTGTAGCAGCAACTGACTTGTTTTTGACGATCTCGTATAATGGGTTTGACTGGAGGTGCGTTCTCAGTAAGAAGTGAGGTGTTGTTTGTTTCCTTTATAATTTCGAGGTCTTGAAATATATTGTTCTGATATTTTTGCATGAAATCAGGCCTAATTACAAACAAATGTATTAGATTAGAGTATTCCAATAATGATGATGATAATGATGATGATGATGATGATAATAATAATAATAATAATAATAATAATAATAATAATAATAATAATAGATAGATAGATAGATAGATAGATAGATAGATAGATAGATAGATAGATAGATAGATAGATAGATAGATAGATAGATAGATAGATAGATAGATAGATAGATAGATAGATAGATAGATAGATAGATAGATAGATAGATAGATAGATAGATAGATAGATAGATAGATAGATAGATAGATAGATAGATAGATAGATAGATAGATAGATAAATAGATAGATAGATAGATAGATAGATAGATAGATAGATAGATAGATAGATAGATAGATAGATAGATAGATAGATAGATAGATAGATAGATAGATAGATAGATAGATAGATAGATAGATAGATAGATAGATAGATAAATCATCGGTTGATTAATGTCTTTGACATCGTCCTATTCCTAATAGCCAGTTTTGTCGGCCCATCCAATCTCCCGGTTGTAGATGTTTCTCCTTCATATATAACCATATTCCCTGACTCCAGGAGGTTTTAGGTCTTCCTCTGCTTCGACTTCCCTCAGGTTTCCATTCCAAATCAGATTTTGGTAGTCGACCCTCTTCCGCTGGACATGTCGTTACCATCTTAATTGCTGAGATTTAATATAATCTAAAATAGTGTCTTCAATCTTCATTTTCTCCCTTACAACTGAGTTCCTAATTTTTTCTCTTCTTGAAATTCTTGCGGCCCTTCATATAAAATCCATTTCCGTTGCCAAAAGGTACTTATTTGTTTTTGTTGTTAATGGCCAAAGTTCTGCTCCATAAGTAATGATGCTTTTAACAATTGTATGATATATATTCATTTTATTTTTATTACTTATATTTTTATCCCACAATATTCCATTGAGGCAAGCAATTGAAAATTTTTCTGTATTATTTCTATTTCTTATTTCCTCTTCATAACTCCCATTTTTATTTATTTTAATTCCGAAATATGTGATCTCACTACAAGATTTTATTGTTTCTCCAGTCTCCAAAATTAAATTTTGTTTTGGTTCACCAATTGATAAATATTTTGTTTTCTTCATGTTCAAATTTAATCCACATTTTTCATATTCTTCTATTAACTTTCTAGTCATATATTCTAAATCTTCATAATCTTGTGCAATTAAAAATTGATCATCTGCAAAATGTAAGTTGTGTAATAACAATAATAATAACCTAATGAAATCTCTGATTAAATCTATTGAACATAAAAATAAAGACATCCTAATTACCTACGAATATTTACTTAGTTCTGGACCAGCCTCATGGGCTAGTGGTCAGCATTTATGACTACTGTTCATGAGGTTCCTTAAAGGGAATCATTCCTGAGGTTGCACCTGGACTGGATTTTAGGTTAAGTTTAGAACTCTCCTGTAGCTCCATCATATCATCGGGGTAACGTAACTCCGCCTTCTAGGCGCCCCAACCTCAGAAGTGGCTTACAATTAAGCCAATGCCAGAAGAGAACAGTCGAAATGACAACTTGGGGCACAGAATAAAAAACATATTAAAATATCATTGTTTGAGAAGAAAATAATCACAATGTGATTCAATTAATTTTTGTATAACCGTCAACAACGGTTGTTGGTTGGAAAAAGAGATCAACTAAATACTTATACATCAGATTTTAACCACTAAAATCCATAGCTTTATGTGCCTAAAATAATGTCAACATTTAGTAAATTATATCTTTACAGTAAAACTAAGCTTCTTAGATAATATTATCAAGGTTTCAAACCCATTTATTTCACTGGAATTAACAAAATGTGCTCCGAAATACATAAAAAAATATATTTAAGATAAAGAGGGAGACAGCTGTATTAAATAAAAAGATACATAAAGTTATTGTACTTAAAAATAACAATTCTATGTTTTAAGTTTTTTAATTCAATTCCTTGTTCATGCTCTTTTTACAGTCACATTTTCTGCATCACCATAATTATTTTAATTTCTAAATATTCCACAGTTAATCTGTGGTCATTTGTGGTTTATCGGTGATGAATCGCTGGTTAAAAGTCTGATAATGGGTGGTTTGTCGCTGGTTAGGAGTGGGAACTGTTGTAACCTTTGTGGTCATGATAGGAAATAGTCCACTTTATTTTCATATTTACGAGAAAATAAAGAAATGATAATTACTTTTCCGCAGTAAAATACGTTAAATATAATATTTCATTAATATTTATTGCAATTAGGTACTGTTAAAGTGCGTAAATAAAAAGGCACTCTTCTCCCACCCGGCCAAAATTTGTTCTTAATAATAATAATAATAATAATAATAATAATAATAATAATAATAATAATAATAATACTTTATTTATTCTGGCAGAGTTAAGGCCATAAGGCCCTCTCTTCCACTCAACCAGCACAAATACAAATAAATATTCGACAAATATAGATATACACTGTACTAATTATAAACAATTAAAGATACAATAAATGTAGCAATGTAAATGTCATGTACAAACAACATTTCATAGGGTAATAATAATGATACGATAATAATAATAATAATAATAATAGTAATAATAATAATAATAATAATAATAATAATATAAATATGATCTTCTGACATTTAAGATTTAAGATTTAAGATTTATTTAGATTTTTTTAAGATTTAAGATTTATTTAGCCTGGTGGAGTTAAGGCCATGTGGCCTTCTCTTCCACTCACCAGGACAAACATATATTACATAAGAATATAACAATGTTAATTAACTCTAATATTAAACACTAAGTAAAAATTTGATCAAAAGATAATATCTAATATACATATTACGATCTATAATACAACCAGTTAATATTAGTTAAAATTAAGACTAAAACTAATAATAAAATGTATACAAGCAAGACATATTAAATTGTCCCTGTCTAGTGTATATAAAAAACAGGAAAATAATGAGATATAGAAAACTAATTTTACGATTATACAATATTTAAAACAAAACAAATAAAAATATTTGTTATTCTTAATATTATTTACATAAATAATTAAATATATTAATATTGCTAAAAGAATACTATCAGTGAGGTGTATAAGTCAGTTTGTTATTAAATAATTCTTTAGTTTGTTTTTGAAGGATGTTATAGTTTGACAGTCTCTGACATATCAGTAGAATGAAGTTTTGCTGCTTACAAAACTATTCTTTTAAATTAACTATAGTATAAATATCAATATCCACTGGAAAATTTACATTTTCTTCCAATATTACTCTTGATACTTTCAACAATAACGAAAATCCTATATCCGTATTATTCAGTACATTGCCTAACTTATAACTTCTTTTTACACGAGGAACAGTATATCCCGAAAACCGAATAGTCTACTCTTAATTCAAGATCTTGTATCGTCCTCTAGGTGTGGATTTTGCTTCATTCTTACCATTCACTTCTTCTTTTCTTCTTCTTCTTCTTCACGGTTTAGGCTTATTTACTAGCCTGTTCCGGCTCCAAATTGCTTCTCTTTCCATCTTTTCTTTGGTCTTCCCAAACTTCTTCTTCCTCGTGGTGAATAGATGTATGCTGCTTTTGGTATTCTATTCTCAGTCATCCTTTCCAAGTGTTCTTTCCAGTTTGTTCTGTATTTCACTATTGTTGTGTTTAATTCCTCTACTTTTAGTTGTTGTCTTATTTCTGTGCTGTGTTTTTTGTCTGTTCTTTGATATCCTGCTATTGGTCTGAGGAATCTCATTTCAGCAGCTTGTATTCTGGCAGATTGTTGTGTTGTCACTGTCCATGTTTCGCATCCATAGGTAATAACAGGCACTGCCATCGTCTTGTATAATTTCATTATAGAGTCTTTCCTGGCTTTATTTTTCAAAGTTCTTTTTAGTGTTCCTGTTATATAATTAAGCTTATTTAGTTTGTTATTTATATCTGTTTCTGCTGTGTGTGATATTTCGCAACCTAGGAAGTTATATCTTACCACTTGTTCTATTGGTTTATTTTCTAATATTATCTTTGTCCGAACTGGATGAGCACCCTTGAAGTCCATTGTTTTTTATTTTTGTGAGGATATTTCCATGTTGTATTGTTTTGATATTTCATTTAGTTTATATAGCATTCTTTCTAGTTCGTCTTTTTTTTTTTGCTATTAAAACCTGGTCATCTGCAAAGGCTACTGTTTTATTACTATATTTCCTAAGTTAATTCCCCCAGTCGTCATTTGCTTCCATGATCTTATCATGTGGTCGAAATAAATGTTAAAATGGCGAAATGGCGAAAGTGGTAACCCAATCTCTGGGGATTAAATAAGAGACCCACCTCGGGGAAACAAGAGTGAAGACTTCAACGGCTGAAGGCGGAAGAGGCAACCCTCCTTGTGGGGGATAAACACAAAGAAGCAAGTCCAAAGGCTTCAGGGAGGCAGCCCCTCCAAATGACTAACCCTGCAGTACGTTATTAGCGTACTCAGGGACACTTCAAAATACTTACAAGCTCCAAAGATATAGCCGGACTGTCCAGACCAAATATGGAAAATGAAAACAAATAGTGGCTCGAATGATATAATTAAAAATCAAAATAAAATAAATTATATTAGATCACTTAGGATTGGACGGTTTGGTCATCTGATAAGAATGGATCGACAGAGATTAGTTTAAAAAGTATATAAATGGAAGACTACTGGATCGAGAGATGTTGGTGGATCTAAGATTATTTATAAGAAGTTTGTATTGTAATTGTAAGCCCATGTTTTCCCTTTACAGAGATTTAGGCGCTCTCCCCCTGCAGGGAAGAATTTGAACCATACTAATTTAGTTACACTTGTTTTCGTATAGATGTCATTTTGAGTGGTCCGTGGCCAGCGTTCCGCCTCATACTGACATCTAGGAAACCAAGGTAGTACTAGGACGGGAAAATTCGGTAAATTTTGCTTAGAGGCCTTTTCATTCAGGCTTAAGGATTTTTTACGAGCCTGAAAATCTTCAGACTCGGGACCCACGGCTTAAAGTCCCTCCCGGAGGACTTGCTCCTTGGATTTTTCCATCCTAAAAAATCCATCGACCCCGGCCGGGTTTGAACCCGCGACCCTCGGGACCAGAAGCAAAGATGAGGGTGACAAACTTTCAATTGGCAGAAGATAGAAGAGTCTGGACGAAGACTGTCGAGAAGACCAAAACATTCAATTTTGAAGTTGTAGTGTCTTATGAACGCGGAGGTTCACGGCAGAAGAATCGTCGATGTATTTATTTATCTACAGAATTTTAATGTTTACACATCTTTCTGTGCCTAAAGTTTTATTTTTCTTCTCCACTCGTCTCTCTCCATCCAATCCATGCCCTCCTGTCCTCTTGCTCTCATTCCAGTTCTTATTTCCTGCATCCACGAGTTTCGAGGTCTTTCTCTCCTACTTCTTCCAATGTTTTCCTGGGTAATCTTTCTTCTTGCATTCGTCGTACGTGCCCATACCAATTTAATTGTTTATACCTTATATAATCTACTATTGAATAACCAATATTCATTTTTTCTCTTATGACAGTATTTCTTATTTTGTCTAATTTTGAACATCTTGCTGCTCTCCACAAGAAATTCATTTCCATCGACATAAGTTTTTGTTCTAAGTTTTTGTTGAACTTCCAAACTTCAGTACATCTCACTATTGAATTATATATTTGTAACTTATTTTTTCTGGTTATATGTCTCTTCCATAAGACTCCATTCAAGATTGCTGTTATTGTTCTACCTTTATTTATTCTGTTCTTAATATCACTTTCTTGTTTACCCTCTTTATCTAATTTTACTCCCAGATACTCAAATTCTTCACATCCTCTAATATACTCCTTTTCATCTTCTAATATTAAATCTTCGGTTTCGGCTCCACATCCCATATACAATGTTTTTTTCTAAATTTACTTTCAAACCCCAGTTATCATATTCGTCCAATAATTTTTTGAACATAAACTCCATGTCTTCATATTCTTGAGCAATTATTATCTGGTCATCCGCAAATAACAGTGTATATATTGTATCTGTTGAAGCCTGAATTAGCTCAGTGAACAGAGCTTTAGCACGGAAAGCTAAAGGTTCGGGGTTCGATTCCCGGTTTAGGCATAATTTTTTCTCTTTACCATTGATTTACAATAATTGAAGTGTTCTTTAATTTACTTATTTCTATCATTGTAATAGCTTTAGCTTCTCAATATTAATTTATATATTACTAGTTTAAATTCGTTTAGAGAATTTGTGTTGAAAAGATTCCTCGTCACATATGACTTGTAACGTGCGTTTCTATAAGGTAACCTATATATATTATTTCTGCATGTTCATTCTAGTTTATTATTAACGATCCAAGGAACTTGAATTCGGCCACTTCTCCAAATGTCCATCATATATTGTTAAATTCATATGTTGCCTCTATAGTAAGGAGAATTGACTTGAAATACCCATATTAGCTTACTGATAAGTTGAAATATTTAAACTTTTTCATCATCATCATCATCCATGCAAGTATTAGGCCATGTGGCCTGTTACGGTCTCAAATAGGAATTTTCCATCCAGCGCTTTTTTGGACGTTCCGGTGATCTTTTGCCTTAGGGGCAGTAGCGAAGTAGGACTTTTGGAATTCTATGAGGCGGCATTCGTTGAAGATGGGCTTTCCAGTTGTTCTGGTAGTTTTATATATGGTGAAGAATGGGTTCTACATCCAACTCTTCCATAATTTCCTCCCGAGGCTTGGTTCGAGACTTGAAAGCAAATGTAAATTTGTTCGCCCAATGGGTTGCTGGCCCAGGGGAGTATTATTGTGGGGTTCCCACTAATGTAGCATTTCCTCTACATTAAGGTGATGTGGTTAGACCGCCAGTACTCGGTCCTCAGAGCCTCATATGTAATAGCAGGTTGCACCACGAGCAGGTTGAGGATGAGATTTGGATAGGAGAGGTGATGAAATGCACGTCATTATCCCTTGCAACCCCTTTAATCTTTTTAAGAAACAATATTTGAAAACAAGTAAGATGCGACAAATAAATTCCAGTGAAATTAAAGGCGATGTGATTGGAGACAATTTTTCATTCAAATAATGAGTGTGTACAATAAATTGTATGAGGATAGAGGAACTATAGCGGTAAGAATATAGTATTGTAATAAATAATAATAATAGCTTTATTTTACCTGGCAGGCCTTGTTTGCCACTCAACCAGGTATTTAAAAAATACAAAAAAATTGTTTTACATCTAAATTACAATATACATAAACGATTACATGTTATAAATACAATATAATTAATAGTTAATATGTATTTTGATTTACTCTAGATTTAACGAATTAAATATATAATATGTTTAAGATATATAAAAAAGAGAAAAAATATTAATGACATAGTATAAATTTAAATAAATAGATAAAAAATAATTATTAGACAACAGGTAAGTGTATAAGCATGACTTAAAAGTGCCAAGTGCGAGGCAACCCCTGATATCTTGAAGAAGGAAATTCCAGGAGCGTGCAGAGGCTGCAGCCTGGATGGATTCAACGATAATTTAATTACTGAATATGTGAATACTGCAGATGGAAACAGGTAATTTTATATAAATTTAACCATTCTACCGCATAAGATAATTTAATAAACTTTCATTCACATGTCTAGCCATTGCTCAAGATAACACATCTTCATACAAAATCGCATAATGCAAGAGAGAAGACAGAAGCGGGATGCCATTCCTGAAGAATTCTACGGTACGCCTGTCATGATAGATAGGAGCTGGTGTGGACCAAACAAGGAACTAAGGCACCAGTTGAAGTCCACGGCTTCCATCACAAAGTGTGTGTGAATGTCACTTACCATCAAATCGAAGACAGTTGCAGATGTAAACTGTGCGGACTAAAGTGTACAAGATATCATCTGGAATTGTGTTCCAAAGTGACGATGTCATTAGGGCAATACGCCAATTAATTAATTTTGCACGATTGTGCGCAATTATATTATTATTATACAAAATCGCATACAGGTTATTTCTATATTCAGGTGATTTTTTAAAGAAGAAAACATTAAACGGAAATTAATATCCGCGTAGAGCTACCAATTCCCAGCTTGTTTTCTATCACTGGGGATCGTTTACCTTTGAGGAAGTTTTCTGATATACATATACATATAGTATAAAAGTTCTTTGATAACATAACACGGGACATGTCTGTTGCATTTGTAATATTGTGATACTTTTAACTTCTTTTTTTTTTTTCAAAATATGTGTACAAAAATATCACTCCACATCAACAGATATTGTTAGGCATAAAATTGGATGATGTTGTAGTTATGGTACATTCGATTATTTCTTCGTATAAGTTTATTGCAACGGGACTATCCCGTCAGGACAAGACCCCATTTATTACACATCCAAGTTAACTGTTCACGGGCGGAGGGGAAGAGTTTTAGCGCTAGTGTCGCCGATCTACTGAATATGTGGAAGGGAAGTAGGAGAAAACTGTACATCCGATCACGTATTGAAATTTTCCAACTTCAAATGTGGGAGGAGAATCTCTAAACACGTGTGAAAGATCTTAACATGGTTGTCAAATTAGTCATTTAAGCACGGAACGCTCAAGCGGTCGGATCATTTAAAATCACAGTATCTGTCGTATCTCTGTTACCAGCCTCACAATAAATCACAAGTGGCAACATGTATAGAGAAGAACAAGGAAGGAACAGCTCATTCCTAGACGTAACCCCAAAAGTAACAGGGTTGTCAAGTTAGTCATTCTGCCACTGACCGCGCAGAACGACGGATCATTAAAATAGATAGTACCTGCCAATCAAACAACATAATACAAAGGACAAGAAGTGGCAACATAGTAAGGAAGAGAAAGAAAGTTTGTTAGTTAACATATTTTTCTCCTGCACAAAACACTTGGATGGGTAATACCTAAATGATTAGTAAAAAAGAGAGATAAATCAATTAATCAAATAAAACTAAATTTTAATAGGATCCTGAAAATACTAATAAATTATGAAAAATAAGTAGTTTATTTCGTAAGGATAGAGAGGGAGTTTAAAAACAGGCCTGTGAAAAACAAGTTATGTAAAGATACAAAACAATTCTACGAAACACAAAGATATTATTGTCAAATCAGTTCTAAGAACATTTCCACATATTATGAAATACAATACGAAATAAGCCCTAATTTGAGGGAATGTTTTCAAAGCAACATTGTATATAAAAAACTGGCTCATTCGGATAGCAAATATCTCGACGGCCAGAGTGAACAAAGCATCTTCTCGCACGACATGATTCTAGGTTTTCTTTTATATAAGTAAGACGATATATTTTAAACAACTTCAGGATATTTTTAAATAAAATAAAATAAAATCTTGACAATATTTTAATAAACTTAAATTATTAACAATCGAAGGAATATTAACTTTGAAATCAAATTTGGATTCATATTCAGACATTAATCTTAAACTTTTAGCTTTAACAGTTTACAATTTAAAGAAAAAAAGAGAATTTAATATTTTAGTTGTGTTTTATTATTGTTTTAAGGGTTTAGAGTCTAAACTTTATAAGGTTGTTTAACATAAGTAAATAAATGATCATTTAACTTTCCAGGGCTCTTTCCTGTATATAGGACAAACACATTCCTTCTCCAAACCAGATACTATTCTGGGCATGATAACGAAAAACTTCAAATGTCGTCGAACTAAACGAATTCCGTATCTATAAGTCGTTTCGTTTACCAAGAGTCCTGACTTCCAAACCATATATATTCCTCGCCACGCTACCATTTAATTAGTTTCGTAATAAAGAATAAGTTCCCACGTCATGACAAAGTTTCACAATATTTCGTCCGAAAGAGTTTGATGGATGAGGGTGTAAATTAATTTTAGTATGGGGTTTCCATTGAATCTATGGAAATTAACTTAGAATGTGAAGATGGCAATTTAAATGTACTGAATCAAATGTAGCTATAATCAGACCATCCAACTTCTCGGGAGATAAATATCTACTTCTCTGAGTTTTGTGCCAACGAGAAGCCTTTCTTATTTTTCAGGGTGTTAAAATAAACGCAGTGCCAGAGTCAGAATAGACACAACGCGTACCACGTGACATACAAATGGACACAAGTACCAGGACACATAACTGTAAGTGTAACTCGAGAGGACATAAATATCGGAAGAAAAGGAAAAAATATCAAAATCGGTTGACATTCCGCTCGCGCAAAGGCTCTAAAGTTTGACAATATTTGAAAAAAAAATCATTTTTGATATTATTATTTTAATTTTTTAATTAGCTGTTTTCATTATGTAATAGTTTGTAACGTCTTCAAATAGAGCCTAAAATCATTGTGTTTTAATTTGGTATAGATCAGTTGATATCTTCCGTTCGCGCATAAGCTCCAAATTTTGCCAGAATATGAACAAGTTATATTTTTATGCATTTTTGGTATTTGATAAATAACTTCCAGAGTATTGAATGTCAGATCCCACAGATAGACATAAACGTGCTTAGCAAAGATCAGCAATACCTAATCGATATTAAAAAAATAAGTAATTGCAAAAATGAAGTTTTTTATATGTTGCCAAATTTCAGAGCCTTTGCACGACCGGAAGAAGAAACCCATTTTGATAATTTCTTCTTAGCTAAATAAGTCTCAACTTTTCCGCGCTATCACAACTTCAAAATAAAAAAATGAGTTTTTTTTTGGCCCACCCTAACCTACATACTTCTCAGACCGAACAAATACAATTCCCTCCATCATAGATATAACACTAATTAAAGTGCCAAAGTAGCAGTTAACTAAATGAAGTAAATTCTGACCATTTACCGGTCCACTCACCTTTCTCGGGCAATTACATGGGACAGCGTTAATGAGGTACGGTTTAGTCCACTGGGAACAATTTAGGAGTCACGCTGTTGACTTAAATATGAATGAAATCGAGACTCCCGAAGACATATAAACAGGACAAGCAAAAATAAAATCTTAATAATTTATTGCTGGGTCATGTAGTGCAATTTCTTTAATTGTTACTAAGACATTTTTATTCACCAATCACCAACAATAATATATTTAGATGTGTTTTCTTTATTTAAGTTATATTGAGGTATTAAAAGAATTTTAATATACAAAATTATTAATTTTAACTTCCATTTTATTATAATATAAAAATCCTGCTATAACTAAAGCAAATTTAACCCTAGTTTTCCACCAGTAAATAAAAATACAAAAGAAAAATTGTATTCGTTCGCATCTTCATTTCAAAGTTTAGGCGATTCCCCTGTTCCTAATTCACAATGATTCTCATTGTGGTTCATTTTATAATTATTACAACAAAGAAGTCACTAGCTTCTTGTGCAGTAAACATAATTGTAATCAAAATTCAAAATCATTAACAAATGCAAATTTAACCCTAGTTTTCCACCAGTAAATAAAAATACATAACGAACATTGTTTTCGTTCTCATCTTCATTTCAAAGTTTAGGCGATTCCCCTGTTCCGAATTCACAATGATTCTCATTGTGGTTCATTTTATAATTATTACAACAAAGAAGTTACTAGCTTCTTGTGCAGTAAACATAATTGTAATCAAAATTCAAAATCATTAACAAATGCAAATTTAACCCTAGTTTTCCACCAGTAAATAAAAATACATAACGAACATTGTATTCGTTCTCATCTTCATTTCAAAGTTTAGGCGATTCCCCTGTTCCGAATTCACAACGATTCTCATTGTGGTTCATTTTATAATTATTACAACAAAGAAGTTACAGCTTCTTGTGCAGTAAACATAATTGTAATCAAAATTCAAAATCATTAACAAATGCAAATTTAACCCTAGTTTTCCACCAGTAAATAAAAATACATAACGAACATTGTATTCGTTCTCATCTTCATTTCAAAGTTTAGGCGATTCCCCTGTTCCGAATTCACAACGATTCTCATTGTGTTTCATTTTATAATTATTACAACAAAGAAGTCACTAGCTTCTTGTGCAGTAAACATAATTGTAATCAAAATTCAAAATCATTAACAAATGCAAATTTAACCCTAGTTTTCCACCAGTAAATAAAAATACATAACGAACATTGTATTCGTGCTCATCTTCATTTCAAAGTTTACGCGATTCCCCTGTTCCGAATTCACAATGATTCTCATTGTGTTTCATTTTATAATTATTACAACAAAGAAGTCACTAGCTTCTTGTGCAGTAAAAAAAATTGTAATCAAAATTCAAAATTATTAACTAATGGAAATATAATCCCAGTTTTCCACAAGCAGATCAACAAATACGAGTACAAAATAAAAACTGTATTCATTCTCATCTTCATTTCACAGTGTAGGCGATTCCCCTGTTCCGAATTCACAATGGTTCTCATTGTGGTTCATTTTATAATTATTACAACAAAGAAGTCACTAGCTTCTTGTGCAGTAAAAAAAAATTGTAATCAAAATTCAAAATTATTAAGAAAAGCAAATTTAACCCTAGTTTTCCACCAGTAAATAAAAATACATAACGAACATTGTATTCGTTCTCATCTTTATTTCAAAGTTTACGCGATTCCCCTGTTCCGAATTCACAATGATTCTCATAGTGGTTCATTTTATAATTATTACAACAAAGAAGTCACTAGCTTCTTGTGCAGTAAAAAAAATTGTAATCAAAATTCAAAATTATTAACAAATGCAAATTTAACCCTAGTTTTCCACCAGTAAATAAAAATACATAACGAACATTGTATTCGTTCTCATCTTTATTTCAAAGTTTACGCGATTCCCCTGTTCCGAATTCACAATGATTCTCATTGTGGTTCATTTTATAATTATTACAACAAAGAAGTCACTAGCTTCTTGTGAAGTAAAAAAAATTGTAATCAAAATTCAAAATTATTAACAAATGCAAATTTAACCCTAGTTTTCCACCAGTAAATAAAAATACATAACGAACATTGTATTCGTTCTCATCTTTACTTCAAAGTTTACGCGATTCCCCTGTTCCGAATTCACAATGATTCTCATTGTGGTTCATTTTATAATTATTACAACAAAGAAGTCACTAGCTTCTTGTGCAGTAAAAAAAATTGTAATCAAAATTCAAAATTATTAACTAATGCAAATTTAACCCTAGTTTTCCACCACTAAATAAAAATACATAACAAACATTGTATTCGTTCTCGTCTTTATTTCAAAGTTTACGCGATTCCCCTGTTCCGAATCCACAATGATTCTCATTGTGGTTCATTTTATAATTATTACAACAAAGAAGTCACTAGCTTCTTGTGCAGTAAAAAAAAATTGTAATCAAAATTCAAAATTATTAACTAATGGAAATATAATCCCAGTTTTCCACAAGCAGATCAACAAATACGAGTACAAAATAAAAACTGTATTCATTCTCATCTTCATTTCACAGTGTAGGCGATTCCCCTGTTCCGAATTCACAATGGTTCTCATTGTGGTTCATTTTATAATTATTACAACAAAGAAGTCACTAGCTTCTTGTGCAGTAAAAAAAAATTGTAATCAAAATTCAAAATTATTAACTAAAATGGAAATCTAATCCCATTTTTCCACCAGTAATAAAAAATACATAACGATCATTCACATGACGATGGTATCTTGAATACAAAGTTTGGGGCGATTCCCCTGTTCCGAATTCACAATGGTTCTCATTGTGGTTCATTTTATAATTATTACAACAAAGAAGTCACTAGCTTCTTTGTGCAGTAAAAAAAAAATTGTAATCAAAATTCAAAATTATTAACAAAGGCAATTTTAACCCTCTTTTTCCACCAGTAAATAAAAATACATAACGAACATTGTTATTCGTTCTCATCTTTATTTCAAATTTTTACCCGATTTCCCCTGTTCCGAATTCACCATGATTCTCATCGTGGGTTCATTTTATAATTATTACAACAAAGAAGTCACTATCTTCTTGTGCAGTAAAAAAAATTGTAATCAAAATTCAAAATTATTAACTAATCCAAATTAAAACCCTTTGCGTTTTCAACTTGTCGCTACAAAGTACCAAAGAAAAATTGTATTCATTCTCATCTTCATTTCAAAGTTAGGGCGATTCCCCTGTTTCCGAATTCACAATGATTTCTCATTGTGGTTCATTTTATAATTATCTACAACAAAGAAGTCACTAGCTTCTTGTGAAGTAACAAAAATTGTAATCAAAATTCAAAATTATTTAACTAATGCAAATTTAACCCTAGGTTTTTCCACCAGTAAATAAAAATACATACCGAACATTGTATTCGTTCTCAATCTGTACTTCAAAGTTTACGCTATTCCCCTGTTCCGAATTCACAATGATTTCTCATTGTGGTTCATTTTATAATTATTACAACAAAGAAGTCACTAGCTTCTTGTGCAGTAAAAAAAAATTGTAATCAAAATTCAAAATTATTAACTAATGGAAATATAATCCCAGTTTTCCACAAGCAGATCAACAAATACGAGTACAAAATAAAAACTGTATTCATTCTCATCTTCATTTCACAGTGTAGGCGATTCCCCTGTTCCGAATTCACAATGGTTCTCATTGTGGTTCATTTTATAATTATTACAACAAAGAAGTCACTAGCTTCTTGTGCAGTAAAAAAAAATTGTAATCAAAATTCAAAATTATTAACAAATGCAAATTTAACCCTAGTTTTCCACCAGTAAATAAAAATACATAACGAACATTGTATTCGTTCTCATCTTTATTTCAAATTTTACGCGATTCCCCTGTTCCGAATTCACAATGATTCTCATAGTGGTTCATTTTATAATTATTACAACAAAGAAGTCACTAGCTTCTTGTGCAGTAAAAAAAATTGTAATCAAAATTCAAAATTATTAACAAATGCAAATTTAACCCTAGTTTTCCACCAGTAAATAATAATACATAACGAACATTGTATTCGTTCTCATCTTTATTTCAAAGTTTACGCGATTCCCCTGTTCCGAATTCACAATGATTCTCATTGTGGTTCATTTTATAATTATTACAACAAAGAAGTCACTAACTTCTTGTGAAGTAAAAAAAATTGTAATCAAAATTCAAAATTATTAACAAATGCAAATTTAACCCTCGTTTTCCACCAGTAAATAAAAATACATAACGAACATTGTATTCGTTCTCATCTTCATTTCAAAGTTTACGCGATTCCCCTGTTCCGAATTCACAATGATTCTCATTGTGGTTCATTTTATAATTATTACAACAAAGAAGTCACTAGCTTCTTGTGCAGTAAAAAAAATTGTAATCAAAATTCAAAATTATTACCAAATGGAAATATAATCCCAGTTTTCCACAAGCAGATCAACAAATACGAGTACAAAATAAAAACTGTATTCATTCTCATCTTCATTTCACAGTGTAGGCGATTCCTGTTCCGAATTCACAATGATTCTCATTGTGGTTCATTTTATAATTATTACAACAAAGAAGTCACTAGCTTCTTGTGCAGTAAAAAAATTGTAATCAAAATTCAAAATTATTAACAAATGCAATTTAACCTAGTTTTCCACCACTAAATAAAAATACATAACAAACATTGTATTCGTTCTCATCTTTATTTCAAGTTTACGCGATTCCCCTGTTCCGAATTCACAATGATTCTCATTGTGGTTCATTTTTAATTATTACAACAAAGAAGTCACTAGCTTCTTGTGCAGTAAAAAAAAATTGTAATCAAAATTCAAAATTATTAACAAATGCAAATTTAAACCTAGTTTTCCACCAGTAAATAAAAATACATATCGAACATTGTATTCGGTCTCATCTTCATTTCAAAGTTTAGGCGATTCCCCTGTTCCGAATTCACAATGATTCTCATTGTGGTTCATTTTATAATTATTACAACAAAGAAGTCACTAGCTTCTTGTGCAGTAAAAAAAATTGTAATCAAAATTCAAAATTATTAACAAATGCAAATTTAACCCTAGTTTTCCACCAGTAAATAAAAATACATAACGAACATTGTATTCGTTCTCATCTTCATTTCAAAGTTTACGCGATTCCCCTGTTCCGAATTCACAATGATTCTCATTGTGGTTCGTTTTATAATTATTACAACAAAGAAGTCACTAGCTTCTTGTGCAGTAAAAAAAATTGTAATCAAAATTCAAAATTATTAACAAATGGAAATATAATCCCAGTTTTCCACAAGCAGATCAACAAATACGAGTACAAAATAAAAACTGTATTCATTCTCATCTTCATTTCACAGTGTAGGCGATTCCTGTTCCGAATTCACAATGATTCTCATTGTGGTTCATTTTATAATTATTACAACAAAGAAGTCACTAGCTTCTTGTGCAGTAAAAAAATTGTAATCAAAATTCAAAATTATTAACAAATGCAAATTTAACCCTAGTTTTCCACCACTAAATAAAAATACATAACAAACATTGTATTCGTTCTCATCTTTATTTCAAAGTTTACGCGATTCCCCTGTTCCGAATTCACAATGATTCTCATTGTGGTTCATTTTATAATTATTACAACAAAGAAGTCACTAGCTTCTTGTGCAGTAAAAAAAAATTGTAATCAAAATTCAAAATTATTAACAAATGCAAATTTAACCCTAGTTTTCCACCAGTAAATAAAAATACATATCGAACATTGTATTCGGTCTCATCTTCATTTCAAAGTTTAGGCGATTCCCCTGTTCCGAATTCACAATGATTCTCATTGTGGTTCATTTTATAATTATTACAACAAAGAAGTCACTAGCTTCTTGTGCAGTAAAAAAAATTGTAATCAAAATTCAAAATTATTAACAAATGCAAATTTAACCCTAGTTTTCCACCAGTAAATAAAAATACATAACGAACATTGTATTCGTTCTCATCTTTATTTCAAAGTTTACGCGATTCCCCTGTTCCGAGTTCACAATGATTCTCATTGTGGTTCATTTTATAATTATTACATCAAAGAAGTCACTAGCTTCTTGTGCAGTAAAAAAAAATTGTAATCAAAATTCAAAATTATTAACAAATGCAAATTTAACCCTAGTTTTCCACCAGTAAATAAAAATACATAACAAACATTGTATTCGTTCTCATCTTTATTTCAAAGTTTACGCGATTCCCCTGTTCCGAATTCACAATGATTCTCATTGTGGTTCATTTTATAATTATTACAACAAAGAGGTTACTAGCTCCTTGTGCAGTAAGAAATAAAAGTTGTAATCAAAATTAAAGCAGAATTTTAATATTATACTAAACATAAAAGATACAGCTAATAATTTTGTATTTTATAAAATTCTTTTGATATTTAAATGTAACTTAAATAAATAAAACATCTAAACAATTCATTGTTGGTGATTGTTGAATAACAATGTCTTTGTAACAATAAGGGAGATTGCACTACATAACAGTTTACTAAATAATGCTTTTAAAAATTGTTTTAAGTCATTGTTGTCAAAATTATAAAGCCTTCTGTTATAACTGTAATAAGAACACCTGCATAACTTTATATTATTAAATGAAAGTAAACTAAACTCTGATTGGATGTTAAAATAATTAACTTTCTTATTTAACAAATCAAATTAAACCTTATATTTAAAGACCTATTAGTCAATAGAATTTAAAAATAGCATCATGTGATGTCTTAATGGTCTTAAAATTATAAAAGAATTACATTAGTCATTCTGCATACAACTTCCAACAAAGATAGAAGCAAGAAGAGTTCTCAAGATAAAATGTGATATTTAAGACATGAAGAATGATTGATTCCAGAAGAGAAAAGAATTTATTTTTAATTGACGGTGAAGAATAATACCACCTACATTTACTTAATCTGCTGGGAACCTACTAAATGAATAAATTAGTAATTATTTCTACAAGAAACATTATTCTTTATTGCGAAGTGTTTTCTTATCAAGTGTACCAACTTCCAACCCTGAAAATAGAATCTGTCTCTACTGAAAATTAAACCCAACCTGAACCAGTAATTATTTTTGGGACATAAATACTTCTTCAAAATGTTAATACAACATCGGGCATGAAGAGAATTACGTCTTAAGAATGGCGCCTCCTTCGTGGGAATTGAATCGTCACACAACCTGAATCATCATCATTCAACTACATTCGTCGTACATTCTGGAACTTCATAGAATCTAATACTTCATGGAACCAGAGGCATCGTGGGAAAATCAAATCAGGTGCCTATACACAATATCGGAGTTAGTACACAGCGACGAATGTAAGTAAATATAATTATTAATAGTTAAATAGTTAAACTACATTTATTTGATTTTAAGAAATAGGAAGAGGTTATGTAGAAATGGAAACCAACGGAGAAAATAATGTAAATAGTGACAGTGAATGCCGACAAGTGAATTTGAATCAGTTAATAATGGACAAAGTGTTAATATTTCTAATGGTAGTGATGTTAATAATGATAATGATCAACCTTTGAATGATATTATGATAATGATGAAAAACATGTTTGTGGAGCTAAATTCAAATTTTAATCAGAAAATGGACGAATTAAAAAGTGACAATTATAAACTTAGGGAAGAATTATAAAAGTGAAAACTCTAAAATTAGTCAGAAAATAGATGAAAGTAATTTGGAACTTAGGATAGAAATGAATGATAAATTTGAAATATTTGGTGTTATTGTAGAAGAAAGATTGGATCATAATAAAGATGTGAAAAACAATTTAATGATAATTATAATAGATATAGGAACACCCTAGCATATAGAGGCATGTCAAATGGAAATAATTATAGGAATAGACCTTATAATGACAGAATTGTAAATAATTCTGAAATTTTCAGAATGTAAATGATAGGAGAGCAATTAACTTTATGAACGTAGAAAATTCTAGTGAAGCTAATGATAGAAATTGACATCACCCCATAGAAGGAAACGTAGATGTAATAGTTATTCTAATGGATACTCTTACAATAATCAAAGTGAAGGATACTTTGTTAGGCAAGAATGTGTAAATAATACAAGTTCTCAAAGTGAAAATGGGTTCAGACATAATAAGACTGGAATAAATTCTAATACAGATGATGATCATGAGCTTGTGTTAACGAAGAGAAATAAACATGTCAAGAGAGACTAACGGAAATGCAATCCAAAAATAGGTGATAAAATTTTAGTTAGAACTGTTCCTTTGTCAAATGCATTAAATAAGGGATATCATAGAATGGAGTTATTATATCAAGGACCCTATGTTATCAGCTAAATATTTAATGACACAGCATACGAATTAAATTATATATATCAGAAGGATACAATTTTTGGTATTTATTGGAAATAATTAAACTAGCCATTTAGATATTAAAATGATATGAAGACAGGTACAATTATAATAATTTGAATATTGTATTGAAAATGAAAAAAAATGTGTATGAATATCTCTGAATAAAAGAAGATTCATGGTTGCTCACATAATGTTGAGCGTAAAAAAATGTTGATTGTTGTAACAATATTTGTATATCTTATTTTGTTATTTTGTTTTCTGTTAGGAAACATGTATGACATTGTTCTCGATGTAATTTATTTATTTTTCAGGATAAATGAAAATATTTAAAGAGTTAATTTCATTATATATATAATTATATATATATATATATATATATATCAATTCCAAGCATATAAGTTACTTTAAAAATTAATTAATTAATATAATTTATATTTTTTGGGGAATGACCTTTTTTTTTGTTCTTCCTAGTGGAAACAAAACAAAAATCATCAGGTCATTTAAAGCAGAATTTTAATACTATAATAAATATGAAAGGTAAAGTTAATAATTTCGTATTTTAAAATTCTTTTGATATTTAGATATAACCTAAATACATAAAACATCTAAACAATTCATTGTTGGTTATTGTTGAGTAAATATGTCTTAGTAACAATAAAAGTGATTGTACTACATAACAGATGTTCTAAATAATGGTTTTAGAAATTGTTTTAAGTCATTGTTGTCAAAATTATAAAGTCTTCTATTATAACTGTAATAAGAACACCTGCATAACATTGTATTCTTGAAAGAAAGTAAACAAAACTGTGATTGGATGTTAAAACAATTAACTTTCTTATTTAAAAAATCAAATTAAACCTTATATTTAAAGAAGTATTAACCGATAGAATTTAAAAAATATCATCAAGTGATGTAATAATGGTCTCAATATTATAAAAGAATTACACTAGTCATTCTGCATACAACTTTCAACAAAGATAGAAGTAAGAAGATCAGTCCTGATAAAATGAAATATTTAATATAAGAGGAATAATTGATTCAAGAACTGAAAAGAATTTATTTTTAATTGACGGTGAAGAATAAAAAAAACCTACATTTACTTGATCTGCTCGGAACCTACGAAATGAATAAATTAGTAATTATTTCTACAAGAAACATTTTTTTTTATTTTGAGGTGTTTTCCTATCAAGTGTACCAACTTCCGACATGAGAAGAGAATATGGCTCTACCGAAAATTAAACCCAACCTGAAACAGTAATTCTTTTTGGGACATAAATCCTTCTTGAAAATATTACTACAACATCGCGCATGAAGAATTACATCCTCAAAATTAAAAAGTATTAACTAATGCAAATTTAACCCTACTTTCCCCCCAGTAAATAAAAAAATACAAAAGATAAATTGTATTCGTTCTCATCTTCATTTCAAAGTTTAGGCGATTCCCCTGTTCCGAATTCACAATGATTCTCATTGTGGTTCATTTTATAATTATTACAACAAAGAGGTTACTAGCTTCTTGTATAGTAAAAAAAATTGTAATCAAAATTCATAATTATTAACTATGAAGAAGTAATTCTCTTCATGCCCGATGTTGTAGTAACATTTTGAAGAAGGATTTATGTCCCAAAAGAATTACTGTTTCAGGTTGGGTTTAATTTTCAGTAGAGCCGGATTATCTTCTCAGGGTCGGAAGTTGGTACACTTGATAGGAAAACACATCAAAATAAAGAAAAATGTTTCTGGTAGAAATAATTACTAATGCATACATTTCGTAGTTTCCAGCAGATTAAGTAAATGTAGGTGGTATTATTCTTCACCGTCAATTAAAAATAAATTATTTTCTTTTCTGGAATGAATCATTCTTCATGTATTAAATATCACATTTTATCTTGAGAACTCTTCTTGCTTTTATGTTTGTTGAAAGTTGTATGCAGAATGACTAATGTTGTTATTATTTAATTTTAAGACCATTATTACATCACATGATGTTATTTATAAATTCTATTGGTTAATAGTTCTTTAAATATAAGGTTTAATTTGATTTGTTAAATCAGAAAGTTAATTGTTGTAACATCGAATCAGAGTTTAGTTTACTTTCATTTAAGAATATGAAATTATGCAGGTGTTCTTATTACAGTTATAATATAAGGCTTTATAATTTTGACGCCATTGACATAAAACAATTTTTAATATCATTATTTACAACAACATTGATTAGTGCAATTTCTTGAATTGTTACTAAGACATTTTTATTCAACAATCACCAACAATGAATTATTTAGATGTTTTTTATTTTAGTTATATTTAAATATTAAAAGAATTTTAAAATACAAAATTATTAATTTTAACTTTCATGTGTATTATAATATTAAAATTTTGCTATAAATGCCCCTGATGATTGTTTTGTTCCTGCTAGGAAGAACAAATGAAAAATGATCATTCCCGAAGAAATATTAATGTAATTGATTAATTAAGTTTTAAAATAACTAATCTGCTTTGAATAGATATACATGTATATATACAATGAAATTAACACTTTAAATATATTAATTTTTCCTTAAAACGAAATACATTACATTGACAACAATGTTATACATCTTTTATTACAGAACACAGAAAAATCAAAATGAGATATATAAATATTATTACAACAATCAATCATTTTATACTTAACATTATGTTAGCAACAATAAATTTTCTTTTATTCGGAGATTTTCATACCCATATTTTTTTTTGTACAATACTCAAATTATTATAATTCTACCGGTCTTCATGTCATTTTAATCTTTAAATGGCTTGATTAATTGTTTCGAATAGATGCCAAAAATTGTATCCTTTTGATCTATATATCTTAATTTGTATGCTGTATCATTAAATATTTTGCTGATAACATAGGGTCCTTGATATAATAACTCCATTCTATGATATCCCTTATTTAATGCATTTAATAAAGGTACAGTTCTAACCAAAACATTATCACCTATTTTTGGATTGCATTTCCATTTGCTCTCTTCACATGTTTATTTCTCTTCGTTAACACAAGCTCATGATCATCATCTGTATTAGAATTTATTCCAGTCTTATTATGTCTGAACCCATTTGCACTTTGAGAACTTGTATTATTTACACATTCTTGCCTAACAAAGTATCCTTCACTTTGATTATTGTAAGAGTATCCATTAGAATAACTATTACATCTACGTTTCCTTCTATGGGGTGATGTCAATTTCTATCATTAGCTTCACTAGAATTTTCTACGTTCATAAAGTTAATTGCTCTCCTATCATTTATATTCTGAAAATTTCAGAATTATTTACAATTCTGTCATTATAAGGTCTATTCCTATAATTATTTCCATTTGACATGCCTCTATTTGCTAGGGTGTTCCTATATCTATTATAATTATCATTAAATTGTTTTTTCACATCTTTATTATGATAAAATCTTTCTTCTACAATAACACCAAATATTAAAAATTTATCATTCATTTCTATCCTAAGTTCGAAATTACTTTCATCTATTTTCTGACTAATTTTAGAGTTTTCACTTTTTAATTCTTCCCTAAGTTTAGAATTATCACTTTTTAATTCGTCCATTTTCTGATTAAAATTTGAATTTAGCTCCACAAAGATGTTTTTCATCATTGTCATAATATCATTCAAAGGTTGATCATTATCATTATTAACATCACTACCATTAGAAATATTAACACTTTGCCCATTATTAACTGATTCAAATTCACTTGTCGGCATTCACTGTCACTATTTACATTATTTTCTCCATTGGTTTCCATTTCTATATTTCTACATAAACTTTTCCTATTTCTTAAAATCAAATAAATGTGGTATAACTATTTCATTATTAAAATTTATATTTACTTACATTCGTAGCTGTGTATTAACTCCGATCTCGTGTATAGGCACCTGGTTTGATTTTCCCACGATGCTTCTGGTTCCATCAAGTATTAGATTCTATGAAATTTCTGAATGTACAATGAATCTAGTTGAATGATGGTGATTCAGGTTGTGTGATGAGTCAGGTCCCACGTATGAAGTGTCATTTTGAAGAAGTAATTCTCTTCATGCCCGATGTTGTAGTAACATTTTGAAGAAGGATTTAAGTCCCAAAATGTATTACTGGTTCAGGTTGGGTTTAATTTTCAGTAGAGCCGAATTCTCTTCTCAGGGTCGGAAGTTGGTACACTTGATAGGAAAACACTTCAAAATAAAACAAATGGTTCTGGTAGAAATAATTACTAATTTATTCATTTCGTAGGTTCGCAGCAGATTAAGTAAATGTAGGTGGTATTATTCTTCACAGTCAATTAATGATAAATTATTTTCTCTTCTGGAATCAATTATTCTTCTTGTATTAAATATTACATTTTATCTTGAGAACTCATTGATTCTATGTTCGTTAAAAGTTGTATGCAGAATGACCAACATAATTCGTTTATAATTTTGAGATCATTATTACATCACATGATGATATTTTTAAATTCTATTGGTTAATAGTTCTTTAAATATAAGGTTTAATTTGATTTGTTAAATCAGAAAGTTAATTGTTTTAACATCCAATCAGAGTTTAGTTTACTTTCATTTCAAAATATGAAATTATGCAGTTGTTCTTTTTTTAACAGTTATAATATAAGGCTTTATAATTTTGAGCAAACAATGACTTAAGAACAATTTTTAAAAGCGTTCTTTTAAGCAACTGTTGATGTTTCTTTTGACTATGACTTTTAACCTAACTTTTTACTACTGCTGGGACCCGTGGGTATATTATAAATACTAATATGTGTGTAATTTCAGATAGCAAGCTGTAATGCTATAGTCTGTACCTATGTTTCAGGTTTAAAATGAGTTTGCTGTACAACTTGCTTGTCCTCAAATTCTATGGAACTATACAGGTACTTATTACATAAAAACTATATTTATTTGTGTAATTTATAAGGTCCTTTGAAAATATATGAGTGCGGCGCCAATGCCATAGGTGTCTAACCTACAATTTAAAAAATATAATTTTTCCCTGTAATTGAAAAAAGTAATTTATCTAGAAAATATCATCTCTATCAGAGCCACACCTGGCCTATAACTTTACGGATGACTAAAAATTAACACAAAAATGTTACAGTCAGATGTGGCTCTGACAGAGATGATTGTTGCAATTACAGGGTAAAGCATTATTTTAAATTTTAGGCACCTATGGCACTGAGGCACCCATATATTGTTATTTCAAGTCTCTTGGAAGTTGGCTGTGCAGACATTCATCCTTAACACTTTTAAGCTCAGTCACAACACTCTTTTGGACGAAAATGTGTGAAACTTTTGTAAACAGAAGGATCGGCATTAGCTAAATTATCACTCCATCCTATTTTACGGGAAACAATATCTACTTATGTGAAGTGATGAGTTTTATTTATTTTATATCTGTATATTGCGTTTAAAGAAGACATTTCCTTTTGAAGTATCACATTATCACAAGTGTCGAGTAATATTATCAAGACGAGTATGAAAGTAAATCATGATTCTACTAGTTCCCGTTTAAAAATGCATTTCCATCGAGAAATGTTCACTTAGAACAACCAGTATGCGATTTTGTCTTGAGCAATGGTTAGGGATTTATATTAAATTTGGTCTGTACGAGTTAATTACTTCTAGCTCTTATTTATATAACTCGATAATATTAAGTTTTATTTTCATTTGACATAACATTTTTTTATCTTATTTTCCGAAACAAATTTTATAGCAGAGTTCTCTATTTTACAAACTTCTATTTTATATTGTTTCATTGTAAATCTTAATTTGTTTATTCTTTGTTTTAGTGAAGATAATTAATTTGTTAAAAATTATATATCCACACTATGAAGTTTATTGTGGGAACAAGATAAAAAATGAAGAACTCTGGATATCCGAGGTCAGGGTAGCAGACCAACGGTTTGCTGCGTCATGTAAATATACCCAAATGAATGTGTATATAATTGATCCAGTCATATTCTCGGGAGGACATAAATAACAGAAACCCGAATGTTGCTGGAGGACTTAGAATTGTATTGCTCCTCTATGTTAAGCACATATATCAATATATCTACAATATAAAAAAACATTATTTTTATAACGTTCATTTACATTTCAGGTTGAAATAATGAATCACGTTGCTGAAAGGCATGAAACTTTTTTCTTTATTTAAAAATCACAGAGAAAAATTTTGTTTTACACTTATATAATGTAACTTGAAGAATCACATTTTTATTTATTTTTATGTTAACATTTTCTTAGAAAATTTGGGTTGACAAGATTCCACGTAAGACATAAGAGCATGAGTATCAGATGACACGTTTAATTTATTTATTGCATCTGTATGTAATCATAATTTGTTTTCAAGTGTCCATTCTAATTAATAATTACATTTACAATTAGAAAACAAATCCCATAGAAACGACCTTCATAATAAAGAAGATACAAAACGCAGAAACAAAGAACCGAACGAACGGCACCCAAAGTAGGAAACTAAACACATCACAGCTAACTAAATGTGATGACAAAATACAGGAAGCAATTGATCTACTAACAAATGGCCAAATGAAAGAAGCAGTACTGCTAGCCAACAACATTATACAAAATGCCATCATACCAAACAAGGCAAGAAGGTCCCAACCATGGTTCAACAAAGACTGCTATAGGAAACAAAAGAAACACTGCTAGCATTGCATAATGCTAGAATAGACGGAAGACCTAAGACACTACGCAGAAAAGAGAAAGACATACAAACTTCTTCTAAAACAGCAGAAAAAGGAGTTCATAGAGGAGGAAGCCAAGAAATTAGCAGAAGAAGCTAAACAAAACCCCTTCTTGGCATTAAGAAATGGAAAACCTGTGGCACAACCAATATAGATACCCATAACAACATGGAAAAAGCACTTCAACGGTATCCTGAATAAAATGAACACCCAGGAAGCCTATACCACCAACACCCAAGATGACAGAAATGAATACACTCTTCAAATAACATCAGAGGAAGCCCAGAAGGCAGTGATCTCGATGAAAAACAAGAAAGCCCCAGGACCTGACAACATACAAGCCGAACTCATGAAAGCCGAACAAGACCTATTATTACCCTTCTGGACCCTATTGCTTAATGAATGTATACGCACAGAGACGATCCCAAATAGCTGGAGAACAGCAAAAATCAAACTGCTGTACAAAGGCAAAGGAGACAGGGAAGATCTAGACTCCTACCGAGGTATCGCACTAGAAAACAACTTATTCAAAATCTTCACAAATATCTTATCTCATAGACTAGAGGAAGAGCTTGCTGGATACATACCAGAACGCCAGTTCGGCTTCATGAGAGGAAGGAGCACTCAACATGCAATTAAGTGCCTGATGGATGAGATAGAATCAGCATTACGGAGACCAAAACGCAAATTCCATGCAGTCTTCATAGACTACAAAAAGGCTTTCGACCTAATAGACCGTTGCAAACTAATCACTAAGATTAAGCATATGATAGGCGAGACTCATCCGCTGAGTAATGTAATAAAAAACATCCTGGCATACAACCTCGTCGAAATTGATGATGGAATAGATACATAAAATGCAATCCATCAGACCAATGGTGTCCTACAAGGAGATCCCATGAGCCCACTCATTTTCAATACAGTTACGTCCGATATCACCGACATACTGAAAAACATTCAGGAAACGACATTGATCATGTACGCGGACGATATGGTCCTAGGAAGTCCAAACAAAACAGAATTGCAGGCGGCACTACAGGAACTATAACAAACTCACCATCACCCCAGAAAAGACAGTCCAACTAATATTTAGAAGAGAAGGAAGAGCCGCAGAAGAAGATGTGCTAATGCTGAACGACGAACCACTAAACAAATTCACATACCTATGCATGACATTACGATCATTCAACCAACACATACAGCAGCAGCCACAAGAACAATCTATAGCTCGACTGTCACTACCCACGGCCATGACATTATTCGATACAACGATATCGCCAATCATAACATACAGCATAGACATTATGTGGGATAAACTGTCACTTAGCAATCTCGAAAGGATAGAGAAGTTTAAGGCACGTTTCCTTAACCCACGGCCATGACATTATTCGATACAACGATATCGCCAATCATAACATACAGCATAGACATTATATGGGATAATCTGTAACTTAGCGATCTCGAAAGGATAGAGAAGTTTAAGGCACGTTTCCTTAAAGTGGCTCTAAGCTCGAGACTTGTATATGAACTTGCAAGAGAGTCGTGCTACGCAGACGATCTGAGGATGAAACACCTTCTGTCAACTATCGGCCCCTACACAGAACTCGTACACCAAAGCAAATCGAAGAAGAGGAAGATAGAACTTGATTTCTATGCTTCGGGAGTCATGATAGAGAGGAACTGGACAAAAGTTAACCAGGACCAGCGACATGTTGTGATACGCTATACTGTGCACGTTTTTCCATCACAAAGTGTGTGAAAACAAGAAGTACCACGACCCAAATGAAAAATGCATATGTGCTTTGTATGGCCACTGATGCGAACGGTACCACATATCGAAGTGTCCAAAGAACACAAAAACAAAGCAAAGATTAAATATAATCAATGTCCACTCCAGCGAACCTTTTTACTTATTATTAACAATACTATAAGAATACTAAGAGTTTCTTGCAGTTCTGTGGTATTTATCATTGTATAATTGAGTACAGGTTTTGAATATTTTTTAAGTGATTTTTTTCTCATAAATAAGAAATCAGTTCTTACAACGTGTGTGTGTACTATGTCATCGAAATTATGCATTATTAAATTAGGCCAAATAACTCATAACTAGAAACCGAATGTTAGGGAAAATGCCTACAGTTATTTATTATAAATATTGTAAAAGTGACTTCATATAAGTTCATACCGTCGACCCAAGAGTTGTTTTCCATTCAGTTACTTTCCCCTATAAATGCCTATTTCAGCTTACAATGCCTATAAATGCCTTTTTGCCATTTTTATCGAAATTAACTTAGCATTTCAATGAAATTAATTGAAATGGACAAACTTCATGACACATATCATTGCATAGAAACCTTTAAGTGACTGGAAATATTATGTTTGATGTTGGTAACACTGAATCCAGTCTGTAGTCCTCGTTCACAGACAGGTGCTTCAAAAACAAAGTGGTGCGACAAGTGTATGTGGATGTTTTTTTTTTCCCTTTAGAACAGTTGTTTTAAGATGCCTAAAGAACGGACATCAGTAAACAGTAAGAACAGAAGAATGTTGTGCAGAAATATTCTCAAGTGACGGTTTGCAAAGTGCGTAAAATTTCAGTGAATTGCTCGAAGAAATGTCATGATTAGCAGCACGTACACACTGCAAAACATACGTATGCTCTTTGTAAAAAGGCAAAAAAGTTCCAAAATCATCTCTGATATATGCTATTGATAGCATATGTTTATATACTGTACGTAAGGCTGTAAAATTTATGTTGTAGTCCATTTTTTGTAAGAGCCTATTTTGAATATTTTAGTGCCTATATTAATGATTTTAGTGCCTTTTTGCCTGCCTATTTTGAATTTTTTAAATGCCTAACATCCGGACTCTACTCATAACACACAATACTGAAATGAAACGAAAGTACGAAGTACATTCAAAATAAATAATAATAATAATAATAATAATAATATAATAATAATAATAATAATAATTAATAATAATAATAATAATAATAATAATAATAGCAAACTAAGACTTGATTAAATTATTAACTTTATCATGAGCTATTATAATATATATTATATAAAATGGTAATATATCTAGAACTGTTTTTGACTCTGGGCAGTCCTTTATATAAGAGGGCACAAATTCCTGAAACGGGTAACCGAAACAAGGAAGGAATGCTGGGATTTTCGATGGTAGAGGTATAGTTAGATAGAAATTGTTTCTCGATGCATTTTAATTTTATTAACATATGAATACGTAGGCGAAAATAAATAAAGATATAACTAAATAGATAAATTTCATTCCAGGCGAATTAATTGTTTAATGTGCATGACATTATATCCTGTATTGATTCCATACGTTTTGTATTGTTCAAAATATGTTTATAGTTTTTATTTTATAGGTTTTATACGTAAATGCAGAGCATATTTTTAGTAAATGAAAAATGTTTTTCATTTAAATTCGAAACATGGTACTTTCGCACAGGTCTAATTATGATCAGGCAGTAATTTCAAGATCAGTATCCATCCATAGTAATTCTGCCCGAGGGCAGGTCTTTCACTGCAATCATAGCATTTTCATGCTATGCTTGCGGCTTTACTAGGAAATTGTATGTGTGGTAGCTTCCCGTTGCTTTCCACACCGGTGAAGGATGATTATGATGATGATGATGATGATGATATGGATGATGAAGATGATGATGATGATGATGATGGCCATATGATTTCGGGGACCGTTTGGGCCTTAAAGTTTTCCTGACATTTGTCTTACAGGTGAGGAAAACCCCCGATAAAAACCTCACCCAGAAATCTGCTTCGACCGGAGACCAAACTGCGTGACAAGGCAGCATGCTACCTCGAGACCACAGCGGTGGACAGATCAGTATAATCATTAAATTTTAATAATAATAATAATAATAATAATAATAATAATAATAATAATAATAGCTTTATTTTACCTGGCAGAGTTAAGGCCTTAAGGCCTTGTCTACCACTCAACCAGGTTTAAAAAAAATACAAAAGAAAAGTCTTAAATCTAAATTACAATATATATATATATATATATATATATATATATATATAAACGATTACAAGTTATGAATACAATACAATTAATATTTATAATATATTTTGATTTACTCTAAATTTAACGAATTAAATATATAATATGTACAAGACATATAAAAAAACGAGGAAAAGATTAATGACATAGTATAAAATTAAATAAATAGAGAAAAATTAATTATTAGACAACAGGTAACTGTATAAGCGTGACTTAAAGGTGCCAAGTGTGCGGCAACCCCTGATATCTTGAGGAAGGAGATTCCAGGAGCGGGCGGAGGCTACTGGAGGCTACTGTGAAGGAAGTAGAATAGGAGGAAGTGCTATGAAGAGGAATTGTTAGCAGACTGCTATCTTGTGACCTAGTGTCAATATTGTGGTAGGAGGATAACTTCTCAAATCTGGACGCCAGATAAGTAGGAATTCAGAAGCTTGAAAAGTAGCGAAAGAGAGTGCAATTTACGTCTGTCAGTAAGACGGAGCCAAGAGAGGTTATTAAAGTGTTCGGAAATATGGTCATAACGGCGGATATTGAAAATGAATCGAATGCAAGCATTATGAACACGCTGCAGTCTCTGCGACAAGGCATAGTTTAGATCATTATATATAATGTCACAATAATCGAAGTGTGGTAACACAAGATTCTGTACTAGGATTTGTTTTAACGAAACTGGGAGAAAATTCTTTAAACGTCTAAGATAATGTAAGATGGAGAAAGTCTTTTTACATATGTGTTTCACTTGTGTTTGCCAGGTTAAATTTGCGTCTAGATGTAGTCCAAGATCTATTACTGAAGAAGAATAAGGGATAATTATATTATTTATAGTAATGTTTGGAAGTGTAGATATGTCAAAGGTTGTAAGCAGTCTTTGTTGTCCCATTAGAATTACTTGTGACTTGTTAGGATTTAGATTTAGACCGATACTTGAAGACCAGTTAAAGATGGATATGAGATCGTCATTCATTTTCATCAAGCTGTTATAGAGAGAATGAGGAGGTGAATGTAGGTAAATTTGGAGATCATCAGCATAGAGGTGATAACGGCAGTGCTTTAGTACAGTTGGCAAATCATTTATGTAGATTGAGAAAAGAAGAGGTCCGAGAACACTGCCCTGGGGGACTCCAGCCAGCACGTTACGTCAAGTCGAAGATCTAGAGTTTAATGAAACGTATTGTTGACGACCGTGCAGGTATGAGTCGAACCAGGATACAGCGCTATCAGACAAATGTAGGTGCTTTTGTCAGCTGTTACCAGATAATTGTTTTGTTTAATGCTGTGCCATTTATTTGTCATAAGTAATCCCACGAGTGATTTCCAAATTATCGATAAATTCACGACTCACGAAGTGACATAGATAAATTAGTGTCAGCGGTCGACTACGCGCTCTTCAAACGTTTGCACAGATATACGTAAAGTACGTACGAATGGAAGGGGTTTAGTGCATATGTTTTCAGGTTATAGGGTTGTGCCGCCACTGCTACTGCATGTTATGCCAATATGACAATAACAACGGTCTTGAGTTCAATGAAAGGTGGAATGAGGAAGATGTCATACTACCCCTCATTCGCCAGCTCCCCATGCCTGTTCTAGGCCGTTATCAAAGCGAGGGGATATTCTTACGAGGGGAGTACAGTGAAGAATACGACTGTGGTCAGTAGATGATTGGGGATAAGTACAAAGGCATTCACTCACAGGATGAGACCGGAGCTGAAAATTGCAAAGTCCAAAAGTTTGGACAGAATTTCAGAATCCAGTGTGTGGACAGGGTGCCTGATATGAATGAGGTATAGAAAGCCTGCTGATAACACCTGGTGATTCACAAGGTATGATTTGTTTAACCTTGTGGAAATGGAAACTGTGTGTTGAGATGGACGGCGGACATTAAGAATTCCAGTAGCCTCGATCCTTCTTAGGTCCTATTTTATGCCAAATCCTACCTTGAAGTTTTCTCCCAGAGAAATGTTCTGATGTACCAAGGCTGTGTCCAATATATATATATATATATATATATATATATATATATATATATATATATACATACTAGCTAATACCTGGCATGCGCTGCTATGATTTGAGGGAAGTAGATTATACAGGGAATGATTGGAAAGCATTAGCTCAGGATAGGGATGTATGGAGAGCTTATGTCCGCGCGGCCATGAACCTACGGGTTCGATAGTGCCAGTGAGTAAGTAAGTAAGTAAGTATAGTTAGTTAATCTAAAGAATCTATGTCGGCAATGTTTAGATATAATTGTTGTTTAAATATTAAATAAATAGTTTTAATAAAATATGTTGTGTTTTCCAAGAGTCCGCAATTTGACCAATCCACTTTTATTAATATTACCCTAAATGTGGACATTTCTCCACAATTCAATGCAAAGGAAAATTTTATTAAAATTATTTAATTTTAGAAGTACCATTCTGTAATAAAATTACATATTCATAATATTGTATTCATTACATAAAAAAGTCGCAGGAAGTGAAAATTTTAATTAATAGCCTGTGATATGAAGTCATTTTCTTAAAAGTTATATTAATTTTACAGTGGTGGGTATAGTACCGAGGTACCAACAAAAAGGTACATCACTAAAAAATAATTTATAATTTTAGTTTTTAACCCAATATTTTATTTGTGATTTGATAATACAATAATTAAAAGTATGTTGTATATATATAATTATTTAGTCCAAAAAAATCTATTTCGGCAATATTTAGAAATAACTTTTGTTTAAATATTAAATTACTATTTTTAGTTAAAATGTTATGTTTCCTAAGTCTCCAATTTGTAAATTGTATGTCATAACTGCATTTTTGTGCATATTTAAAGGTTTTTGGGTAATAAAAGTCCTGGTAGCTATTAAAAATCCATGTAGGTTCATGGCCGCGTGGATATAAACTCTCCATACAATCCTATCCTCAGTTAATGTTTTCCAAAGATCCCCTGTATACTCTACTTCCCTCAAATGATGGATAATGTTGTTCTCCCACCTTATTTTTGGTTTACCAACTGGGCGTTTTCCTACAAGAAGCTTCCATGCACCTCTTGCATCCCCCATACATGCCACATGCCCTATCCAACGAGACTTAACAGTTCTTATTATAGCTATCTGGCTTCCCATACATATAATGTAGCTCAACATTATGTAGTTTTCTCCATTCTCATGTCTGTTCATTTTTTTGCCCAAAAAATTCCCTAAGAATTTTATTCTCAAATACTCGTAATCTTCTTTCCTCCCTTAAAATAAGAGTCCATGTTTCGCAACCATATGATATAACTGGCAGAATAACAGCTTTAGGCTATATATTTTCAGTTTAACTTTTTTAAAAGGAGTTGGCCGCGGTGGACTAGTGGTTATGCTCCATGCCTCTGGTCCCGAGGGTCGCGGGTTCAAACCCGGCCGCGGTCGATGGATTTTTTAGGACGGAAAAATCCAAGGAGCAAGTCCTCCGGGAGGGACTTTAAGCCGTGGGTCCCGAGTCTGAAGATTTTCAGGCTCGTAAAAAATCCTTAAGCCTGAATGAAAAGGCCTCTAAGCAAAATTTACCGAATTTTCCCGTCCTAGTACTACCTTGGTTTCCTAGATGTCAGTATGAGGCGAACGCTGACCACGGACCACTCAAAAATTACATCAATACGAAAACAAGTGTAACTAAATTAGTATGGTTCAAATTCTTCCCTGTAGGGGGAGAGCGCCTAAATCTCTGTAAAGGGAAAACATGGGCTTACAATACAAAAAAAAAGAGTTGGGACGTCAAGAGTCTCTGCAATGCATAATAGCATGTATTTCTAGAATTGAGTGTATGTTTAATTTCTTTGTGCATCTCATTCCTATTTGTGATTATTGTTCCTGGATATTTTAAATTGCTATAAGAAAATATAATTTGGGATGGAACAGTGGTAAGGTGCTCTGGGAGTTGTGGTGATACAATTATATCTGGACAAATGAGGATAATTCCGTGCGATCATTAAGCGCTATGAACAGATAGGCCTACACATTTTTATTATGATGTGGTGTGTAATGCGCAAGGTTGGCAATATTTGGTTTTAATGAAGCTGTAATTGCTGACTGTAACAATCAGCTCCATTCATATGTTCTGCCCCTCGGCCACACATTACACATTCTATTCATTGAAAGGCCCACAATATACAGGGGTTTCATTTATCTACAACAAATGCAATTTTTTTTTTACGTGAGTACAGAAGAAATATTTTTATACAGAGTGATACAAAGTATTGGCAGTTCCATCTCTTATCTATGGATGTGAAACCTGGACATTAACAAAGGCAGATAGTAAACAAATAGAGGCTGCTGAAATCAAGATGTTGAGAGCAATAGCACGATACCAAAGGACCGATAAAAATAAAAACGAAGATATAAGAACAGAACTTAATATATTTAATCTCTGTGAAAGAATAAAATATGATCAAACTGCTTATCTTCAGTACGTATTACGAATGAATGAACAGCGCATACCAATAAGAATGTATAATTATAAACCAAAAGGGAAAATAATGTTGGGAATACCATTGAAGAGATAGAAAGACCAATTCGACCTATAATGGGATCGGAACAGGCCATTGGGCTTAATCCTTGTTGTTGTTGTTGTTGATGATGATGATGATGATGATGATGATGGGATTCAAAAAGTTGCGCACAAATTTTAGGAATTTTAGAGGGGTCGTAATACAATAACTTTTGATTAGTAACTTATGGTCTGGAAAGTAATCCTGGGTCAGTACAAGACCTAGAATGTCTGGATGGACACGAAATTATTTTGTGCATACTTACTTATTACTTACTTACTTACTTACATACTTACTTACTTACTTACTTACTTACTTACTTACTTACTTACTCACTGGCACTATCGAACCCGTAGGTTCATGGCCACGTGGACATATGCTCTCCATACATCCCTATCCTGAGCTAATGCTTTCTAAACATCCCCTGTGTAATCCGCTTCCCTCAAGTCATAGTTAATATTATTGTCCCACCTCATTCTTGGTCTACCAACTGGCGTTTTCCCTCTGGCTTTCCTACAAGAAGCGTCCATGCACGTCTTTCATTCCCCATACGTGCAACATGTCCTGCCCATCGCAATCTACGAGACTTAACTATTGCTATTATATCTGGCTTCCTATAAAGACCATGTAGTTCATTTATTGTAATCTTCTCCATTCACATGTCTGTTCATCTCTCTTTGGTCCAAAATTGTTCCTAACTACTTTATTCTCAAATACTCGTAATCTCCTTTCCTTCCTTAAAGTAAGAGTCCTTGTTTCACACCCATATAATATAACTGTGCACACACTTAAGCAAATATAAATGTATTCAACAATTTGATTTTACAACACTATATGTTCAAAATAGTCCACCGCTGTGGTCTCGAGGTACCGTGTTGCCTTGTCACGCAGCGGGCCCGGGTTCGGTCCACGGTCGGGGCAGTTTTTCTGGGTGAGGTTTTTATTGGGGTTTTTCCTCACCTGTAAGACAAATGTCAGGAAATCTTTAAGGCCCGAACGGTCCCCGAAATTATATGGCCATCATCATTATCCTTCACCGGTGTGGAAAACAACGGGAAGCTACCACACCTACAATTCCCTAGTAAAGCTGCAAGCATAGCATGAAAATGCTATGATTGCAGTGAAGGACCTGCCTTCGGGCAGGATTACTATGGATGGATGGATGGATGTTCAAAATGCCTACCACCATATTGAATACAGGCATGTTCTTCCACGTGAGCAAGAACTTCCTCTTCCATAGTGACTATTCGAATCGTAAGCGGCCGGCCTACATGGTGCGATGAACTCAACGAATCTGTCTCCCGAGTCGCTGATGAACGTTTTGAAACGTAAGAAGAAAACCGCAAGAAACGACAATAACACCGATCGACCAGAGGCTACTGATGATGGAGATAAGCTCCGAAACTGCAGTATAGAAGAAAAAGGATATGATGTGAGGTGATAAAAACATTAATATAATTCTTAAATTAAACCTCATAGTGTTCTTTTCCTGTGAAAGTTAAATAATAAGAACAGTTAAGTCTCGTAGACTGCGATGGGCAGGACATGTGGCACGAATGGGGGAATGAAAGACGTGCATGGAAGCTTCTTGTAGGAAAATCAGAGGGAAAACGCCCAGTTGGTAGACCAAGAATGAGGTGGGAGAATAACATTAACTATGGTTTGAGGGAACTAGATTATCCAGGGAATGATTGGAAAGCATTAGCTCAGGACAGGGATGTATGGAGAGCTTATGTCCGCGTGGCCATGAACCTACAGGTTTGATAGTGTCAGTGAGTTACTTAGTCAGAACATTCACAGTAAATGCTCAAACTGGTGACCATTTTCAGTGACACACATGTCCAATCGCAGAACGAATGAGGACATAGATTTCTCCACTGTTACCGGCTGAATGGAATTACAAACATGCACAATACAGTTCTGCATATTCTCTGGAGTTGTCGGAATATCTCGATAGAAAATATATCAGACCACGATGGATCTGGAAAGACGACTTACCACTTGTAATAGGCTGGCTCACACCTCGATGCTAATGATGCAAATATTATAAAGAAAAATAATGCAACAAAGAGTAGATCAAGTGATTTTTACACGCTTTATATTAGCTTGACCTGTATATATCTATCTATCTATGTAACGGAATATGTCAACGCGATTTTCACCCACTTAAAATCATTGGATCGACTTGAAACTTTGTATACTTGTAAAGGACCCGTGACAATACAATAATTTCATACTTTTTACACGCTTTATATTAGCTTGGCCTGTATCTATCTATCTACCTATGTAACTGAATCTTTTAACGCGATTTTAACCCACTTAAAATCATTAGATCGACTTGAAACTTTGTATATGTGTAAAGGACCCGTGGCAATATAATAATTTCATATTTATTTTCTAAAATCCTGGCCAGAATCATCAGAAAATCAAAAAAAGTGTCTTTGTATCTATGTAAAGGAATTGTTGAACACGATTTTCACCCACTTAGAAACATCGGATCGTCTTGAAAAGTTGTATACTTGTAAAGGACCCGTGACAATACAATAATTTCATATTTTGTTTCTAATATCCTGGCCAGAATCATCAAAAAAAATGAAAACTGGTATAATAGGTTGCGGACTTGTCGACTTTTTGTTGAATTGTTATAAGAGCTCAGTTGGTAGAGCGGTGAAATCTAGTGATATATAATTTCAGTAATCCATAGGTCGCTGGTTCAAATCCGGCTGGGAGGATTTTTAGAAGAGTATTATTTTTAGCTCATACTACAATAGTATAGAATTTAAAGATATTTACATTTTATTTATTCTGTAAAATATTAAAACTGAAAAATATATAATAGTTTTAAAAAACTAAAACAACACGCTTTATTAGAAATACGAACTAAAAAATGAAAAATAATTTTAATTTCCAACACGCTTGGGATAAAATTAAAGTGGTCAACAAAAAAATCATCTCTAACACATATAGAATAAAACTAGAGTTATCAACAAAAAGAAAATAATTTTACCATCAAAAGCGTGGGGTGCTTTTTATGATTTTTACATTTTCTTCTAAGAGACTTTACTTTTACCAATATTTGTTTATTATCAAATATATTAATTGATATAGGGCACCCCACGCTTTTATAATAAAGCGTGTTGTTTAAGTTTTTTATAACTATTATTTATATTAGCTTGACCTGTATCTATCTATCTATGTAACGGAATATTCCAACGCAATTTTCACCCACTTAAAATCATTGGATCGACTTGAAACTTTGTATACTTGTAAAAGACCCGTGACAATACAATAATTTCATATTTTGTTTCTAAAATCATGGCCAGAATCATCAGAAAATAAAAAAAGTGTCTTTGTATCTATGTAACGGATTTTTTAACATGATTTTCACCCACTTAGAAACATTGGATCAACGAGAAACGTTGTATACGTGTAAAGGACCCGTGACAATACAATAATTTCATATGTATTTTCTAAAATCCTGGCCAGAATCATCAGAAAATCAAAAAAAGTGTCTTGTATCTATGTAATGGAATTTTTGAACACGATTTTCACCCACTTAGAAACATTGGGTCGACTTGAAACATTGTATACTTGTAAAGGACCCGTGACAATACAATATTTTGTTTCTAAAATCCTGGCCAGAATCATAAAATCAAAAAAATGAAAACTGGTATAATAGGTTGCGGACTTGTCGACTTTTTAGTCAATCGTTGTAAGAGCGCACTTGGTAGAGCGGTGAACTGTAGTGGTATATAATTTGGGTAATCCGTAGGTCGCTGGTTCAAATCCGGCTGGGAGAATTTTTTTTATAGAAGAGTATTACTTTTAGCTCATAATACAATAGTATCGAATTTAAAGATATTTACATTGTTATCTTATTCTGTAAAATATTAAAACTAAAAAATAAATAATAGTTTTAAAAAACTAAACATCACGCTTTATTAGAAAACCGAGCTAAAAAATTGATATTTTTTTTCATTTTTTTTTCGGTTTTCTAATAAAGCGTGTTGTTTTAGTTTTTTAAAACTATTATTTATTATATAAAGCTCTAGAACCCATCTGTTACTTAAATTGCAGGTCTGCTAAGGCGTAATCCAGTTACAATCTCTGTAATTGGAGAATCTCAACCAATTTGTGAGGCTCATGTACAATCAATAATGAAATTAAATACAACAGTTTCTCTCTGTTTTCTTCCAGTGACAATGTAACAAACTTTCTTACACCTACATTAATCTCTCCACTATATCGGTGAATCGCCGATCTCAGAATACTGGGGTAGCTATAAGAACGGCTATTCTATGCCATAGTGAACATTCGATCGGAGAACAAATGACTCTTAACGTCGTGTTGCACAATGTGATAATACATGATCCCGCTAGAGCGAATTCTCAATATGTTTGCTCACATATAAGGGGATTTCTATCCCAAGATTCCACTTTTTTGGGCAAGTTAGGGTGAGAGAAAATGAGTAATTTAGTGTTAGTTTGGGCAAGTTAGGGTGAGAAAATGAGCATATTAGTGTTAGTTTGGGCACGTTAGAGTGAGAAAATGGGTGAAATAGTACACCAGATTAGTTTAACATGCAACGGAAATGAGATTTTTCAGAAGGACAGAAGGATATACTCTTTTAGAACAAAAAAGAATGAAATTTTAGAACAATTAGAAGTAGAATCAGTAGAAGAAAAACTCAACAGATATAAATTAAACCAGCTAAATCATGTAAAATGAATGGATAACTGAAGAATCCCAAACATTCTGCAATATAAGCCCAAAGGACATCGACGATCAGGAAGACCTCTTAAAAGACTGCTAGATAGGGTCAAAACAGGCCTTCAAAGGTCTAATTCGTGACGGATTATTAGTTTAACATTCACTTGTTTGTTAGCTATTTTTGTGACTACTTAACTCATGCCCCAAATGGGAGTCAATAACCAATCACGTTTCAAAGAATTTTGTTTTAAAACCAATCACAGTCGTGTTTCACCTCGATAATTATCGAATTTTTATTACCAAAATAAAGAAAGCTCCTCCTATTTAATATTCTGAACAGGTCAGAACATTATTTTGCAGTGATTGACTCTCGAACAAATACGTTGAATATAGGAAATAATGAACAGATTCCTTCGAACTACACATTTGATAAATATATGTTCAATAATTGTGTTTTTAAATATTGATTTTACTGAATTGTTCCCAAAAAAATTAATAACCTATAATGTTAGTTATAATATACAGTTTGATGCGTTTCATTTTTTCTCCATTAGGATGTATTCTTACAATATTGCGATCCTATTTGGCAATAAATAATATGATCAAGTTGCAATGATGAACAAATGAAACATAAACAAACATTTCTCGTTTGTTTTCAAACATCGCCGTTTACATTAAATATATAAATATTTTAAAATAACTATATTTAAATAATGATTTATGAGTAAACAGCTTAACTTTATTTGTTGAATAGTCTTAACAAATGCCACTATTGATTTCCGAATCCTTTAGAGAAATTCACTGGTCCATCGTGGATTTATCGATAATTTGGAAATCACTCGTGGCATTACTTATGATAAGTTGGCTACACTGTTCGAGCATTGACTAACACATATTTTACATTGCAAATATGATGATTTTAGATTACTTTGAGCTCAACTTCTCTCTTCATTTTAAAGGATTTCTCACTTTTTTTTTGGAAAATCAACACATAAATATTGCTCTCAGGTAATTATTCACGTACTGCAATAATAAATTGTGTGTTTTTTTTTTCGTTTTCTTATTTGAATTTATGTTGGTAGCGTGGTGGCATAGAATCAATACGTTCTCATATTACATAGATCGTACAATTTTCATTAATTTTGAAAAACTTATTTCATTTTAATGATGATATTTCTTCCCCTTCTAATGCTTTGATGATGTTGATGATTGTAATAATAATTTTTGTTTAATATTTATCCATTTTACTTATTACAAACAATATTTAATACCATTATATACAAAACTGAACGTCTGTGAGTCTGTTCTTCATGTACAGTAGCTTTTCAGGGGCACACGAACTACGTCCCGCGAGCCGGATACGGCCCTCCATCACTTTCTATCCGACCCCAGTAGCATTCTAATAAATTGAAATATGCTAAGGGTAGGTCTATCAGTAATGGAACAAAAACTTGTGAAATATGTTACAACGACATAACAAGAAAAGTAGCAAATCAACACACGCTTATAATAATAATAATAATAATAGTTTTTATTTAGGAATATTCCACAATACAGTGTTTCTCTTTCAACCCAAAGTAATTTGTCTCCAGAGGTTCCTGTCTAAAGCAACTTCTACCCTCAAATCTCTAGCTTCCATACTTATCTTCACTCCATCCGTCCATCGTTCTCTAGGCCTGATTGTTTCATTTCTTCCATTAGCTTTCCAATTAAGGATCTTCTTTGACATTCTCTCTTCTTCCATTCTTATGAGGTGTCCATACCATTTCAAACGTTTTTCTTCTATTTTTCCTAATATGTTTTTTTTCAACTTGCCTAATTTCCCTTATTGTGTCTTTTCCATTCTTGAAATTCTTGTCTGTCGCCTCCAAAAATTCACTTCTACTGCTAATAATAATAATAATAATAATAATAATAATAACAAAAAACAATAAAATTCTATCCATCTATAATGGTATGGCTCATTGTTAAAACATAGTCTCTCCTTTGTAAGGAGTTACTAGACCAAGTTAATTTGTTACATTATTTGCTCATAGATGTCATGAATGGCATGCGGTCAACACAACTGACCCAATGAAACATCTAACAGACAACTAAGGTATTTTAGGACTTTGAAAACGGTAAATTTTTCTTAGAGGCCTTTTTTGGTCAGGCTTACGGATCTTTTACGAGCCTAAAAATCTTCAGACTCGGGACCCACGGTTTAAAACCCCTCTCGGAGAACTTGCTCTTTGGATTTTTCCGTCCTAAAAAATCCATCGGCCCCGGCCGGGTTCGAACCCGCGACCCTCGGAACTAGATGCACTAGTCACCGCGGCCTGGTCATGTAAAAATATTGACAGAAGACAGCTTCCCAAGAAGTATACTAGAATGGGTGTCACGTGGTAGTAGTAAAAGAAGATGACGGCCAAAAATAACGTGGACAGATGGTGTTTTCAGCAGTACGAAAGAAAAAGGATTAGACAGTGTGATTGGAATGACAGAGAGATGTAGAGGAGAATGACAGATTAATTCGACGCAGAAATATATTGTGAAATCTGCTAAATAAATTAATAATAATACTCACTAACTAACTAACTAACTGGATCTATCGAACCCGTACGTTCACGGTGGCGCGGATATAAGCTTTCCATACATCCCTATCCTGAGCTAATGTTTTCCAATCATCCCCTGTATAATCTACTTCCCTCAAATCATGGATAATGTTATTATCCCACCTCATTCTTGGTCTACCAACCGGGCGTTTCCCTCCGGTTTTCCTACAAGAAGCTTCCATGCCACTCTTTCATTCCCTATACGTGCCACATGACCTGCCCATCGCAATCTACAGACTTAACTCAAATCCACATTCAAAGGGAGAAGACTTTTCTCGATCTTCAACTATTTTTTTATAAAATTGAGGCTAACCCTATCACAACCATAGATAAAATAATAATGAATAGTGTTATAATTATTATTGTAAAGATTATTTATCTTGTAAACACAAACTTTTTTATTGGGTTATTAATATTATTATTACTATTATTATTACCAAAATGCTTATCTTCAGCACGTATTATGAATGAATGAACAGCGCATACCAAGAAGAATATATAATTATAAACCAAAATGGAGAAGAACGTTGGGAAGACCATTGAAGAGATGGAAGGACCAATTCGACCTATAATGAGATCGGAACAGGCCATTGGGCCTAATCATTGTTGTTGATGATGATGACGATTATTATTATTATTATTATTATTATTATTATTATTATTATTATTATTATTATTATTATTATTATTATTATTATTATTATATAAATTAATAATATTAAATTAATCATCAGCAGCAGCATCAAGGGACGATCTCATGCTAGAAGTGGTCTGTCCATCTTTTACTGGGTCTTCCTACATTGCTTCGTCCCAGTGATTTGTAATGAAGAATCTGTTTCGGAATTCTATTGATGTGGTCCATCCATTCATCTCTGCATTGTGCAATTCTATCTAATAGTTTAAATATATTTAGTTCGCTTCGTATATTTTCATTTCGTTTACGATCTGTTATTGTATATCCAGCCACACCCCCCAGAAACCTCATTTTTGACGTTGCTATTCTTCGTTCCTGATTTCTGGTTAAATACCAGCATTTCGATCCATATACTAGTGTTGGAACCATCATTATATTAAATTAACATATTTTTTAGGAATATTTATTCCACAATATAGTGTTTCTCCTTCAATCCAAAGTGAGAGGTACCTGTCTAAAGCATTTTCTTCCCTCAAATCTCTAGCTTCCATACTTCTCTTCACTCCATCCATCCATCGTTCTCTAGGCCTGCCTCTTCCACTTCTTCCATTGGCTTTCCAATTAAGGATCTTCTTTGGTATTCTCTCTTCTTCCATTCTTATGAGGTGTCCATACCATTTCAAACGTTTTTCTTCTATTTTTCCTAATATTTTCCTAAATGTTTTTTTTTCAACTTGCATAATACCCCTTATTGTGCTGTTACTGACTTTATCCCTTCTTGAAATTCTTGTCGATCGCCTGCAAAAATCCATTTCTACTGCAAAAAATCGTATTGGCTTGTTTTCTACTTACTGTCCAGGTTTCGGACCCATATAATAAAATGCTTTGTAACAGAACTTGAGATATAGTTTTCTTCGTTCTATATATTATATTTCTATTCCAAAGCACTGAGTTCAACATACCATTGATTCTTCTTCCATCAGTTATTCTTCTTTCAATTTCTGTAGTTGAATTCTCACTTTTATCTAAAATAGATCCTAAATATTTAAAATTTTTAATTTACATATTCTTCCTGAATTGCATTTTATCTCATCTATTGTATCCAATGATCCAATTAAAATAATAATAATAATAATAATAATAATAATCCACAACATCTATAATAGGGTCTATGGCCCTCAAAACAATTAAGTTTGGGCGGTTCTGCGTTAGGTTGTAAGACAGTAAATAAGTAACAACCGCTAGTTTACAGTGCGCCAAGTATAGTTAGATGTATGAATTGCACTGGTCTTCAACAATAACTACGGCTGTCACTGCAACAAATGTTGGAATTAAGGTCAAGAAGGTTAGAGAGAGCATTGAACATGAACTGAAGTGTACTTACTCATTTCCCGTCCTCTCTACGTCTCGTTTGTTCGTTTCCGTCCTTACAAACACGTGTTCTACCTGTCACTTGCACCAATCAACATTATTTTATCAATAAATTAAACTAAAATTCCTAATTCAACTAATACAAAAGACAACTAAACAAAAGTACTATAGTATCCAAAAGTTATTTTCAACTAATTAGATCCAATCCAGATCTAAGCTAACTAAACACAGATGGATCTAAGAAAGCAATTAACTTAATTATTTTAATTAATTAATTAATTAGGGACTATGGCTCAACAATGCCATAAAAGATTGATAGCAGAAATGGTCTTTATAAAAAATAAATAAAGTATTGAATGTCTGTCGCCGTGGCGTAGTGGTTAGAATCCCTACCTTCCACTCCGGCGACCCGGGTTCGATTCCCGGAGGGGTAGGGTATTTTTAATCTCCACCTTGGGTGTGAGTGTGTGTCTTGTCCTTGTGTCTATATGTGAGAATAACAGAAAGTTGGTAAAAAACATGAAGGTAAACAGTGTAAACGAAAATAGGAAAAAAAAGTGCAAACAGTGGTTTCTTTTATTATTAAAAAAAATAAAAATTAACAATTTATAAATGAATGTTGTGATACGTAATTATGATTCGTTGTTAAAATATTGCTTCTTCACTCCCTGGTTTAGGCATTAATTGCCTATTCCTTTCAGTAAATATAACTAAATCAATATTTTGATTATCTAGTTATCTAATTAGTTCTTCTTCTTTTGACATTCCAAGTTCCCACTTTATTCCGATCCTTTGTACCCAATCTTTTGTCCTTAATTCTACGCTGAGTGCGCTATCAATTTTTTCAAAGGCTGTACGCAGTATACATAAAGGGAAATGGTTTTACTTCCCGCACGAGGTTTGTAATATTTAATATTACAGTTTCCATCCATAGTAATTCTGTCCGAGGGCAGGTATTTCAATGCAATCATAGCATTTTCACGCTATGCTTTGCAGCTTGCTAGGAAATTTTAGGTGTGGTAGCTTCCCGTTGCTTTCCACACCGATGAAGGATGAAGATGATAATGATAAGGATGATGGCCGGATAATTTTCGGGGACCGTTGAGCCCTTAGCTTCCTGACATTTGTCTTACAGTTGAGGAAAACCCCAAAAACCTTGCCCAGAAGCCTGTCCCGATCGGGAATCGAACCCGGGCCCGCTGCGTGACAAGGCAGCACGCTACCTCGAGATCACAGCGGTGGACTATTACAGTATAGTTATTTTTATTACAGTATAGTTATTTATGTTGGCAACCCCGAAATGTAGGAAGTTGAAATTTCAATCATGGCCACCATTGCTGTAAGTACGACAAATCACACTATCGCGCAAAAAATAATTTTCATAAAGATCTGTTAAGCGATTTAAATAAGTTAAGTCCGCTCGCGCAGCACATTCCCTTTAAATTCCATTGCTTTGCAGTGCGTAAAACCTTCCTCCATTTTTTTGCCGTTTTGAACGAATTTACATTAGGTATTTTCTAAATTCTTGGTTGACCAAGAATGAGGTGGGAGAATAACATTAACCGTGATTTAGGGAAGTAGATTATACAGGGGATGATTGGAAAACATTAGTTCAGGATAGAGATGTATGGAGAGCTTATGTCCGCGCAGCCATGAACGTACGGGTTCGATAGTGCTAGTGAGTTAGTTAGTTAGTTAGTTAGTTAGTTAGTTAGTAGGTTAGTTAGTTAGTTAGTTAGTTAGTTAGTTAGTTAGTTAGTTAGTTAGTTAGTTAGTTAGTTGGTTGGTTGGTTGGTTGGTTGGTTGGTTGGTTGGTTGGTTGGTTGGTTGGTTGGTTGGTTGGTTAGTTAGTTTAGTTAGTTAGTTAGTTAGTTAGTTATTTTGTAAATTCAAACCACACATTTGCAAAGATCGCTTGTGAGCTTTATTAATAACCATTGCGAACGGAATAAGTAATGAAAATTGAAGTATTTTGAACTGGAACACGCGCGTATTCGAGTGCAACGTTGTGTCAAATTTTGAAGTCAATCAACAAACTACTTATCGAGTTTTTCGATCACAAATATATCTCCTTTATCTCCTATCAGGAGCATAGGGCATCCACAAAACGTCGCCAACGGATCCTATTCTGAGCCAACCTCTTCTCTCCCCTCCCAAATTTTCCTTCATTTTCAGTTTCATCAAGGATGGTTCTCTTCTATGTCTGTTTCGGTCTGCCTCTTCCCTTGTGTCCTTGAGGATTCCAATCCAATGCAATTCTTTCAATCAATTCATGATATTTTCATAGTACAGTGAAATCTCTCTTAGCCGGAACCTTTATAAGAAGGAAACCTGTAGAGACGGAAAAAAAATATCCAGGACGGTACGATTTTATATATAAAATTTTATATATAAAATCGTCCTGTATAAGCCAGATACTATCACAACGCGGAAACGGAATGGGTTTTAAAATACCAATAGTTAATTTTTATCTCAGTAAGATGGACAATTATTCTGAAGCACGTTCTAATTACAGTATTAATGACCACATATGAAAATACTGCATATGACGCTTCTGCATTATATCGTTTTACATTCTTGTGTTGCTATTGTATTGCAGGGATACCTTTGCTTATGTTTGACAGCGGGGAATCCCTCGCTTTTCCTTGCCTGCTTACGTAACCTGCGAGGGATTTGGGAAACTCTTCAGTCCTCCTGTAGTTGAGTTCCTTCTGTTTTTTGTGTAATAAAGTTGTTTTGTATTGTCGTGCAAACTGTGCTGTGTTACATACACTATTTTGTCTGCATTTCAGTTCAATACGTTATATCTTTAAGGCGTGCATGTAAAACCCTTACACTGCGTGAGAAAATTCAAGCTTGTAATTTGGGAACCCTTTACAAGAAGGAAAACTGCCAAGACGAAAATATATTTAAGGAACCGTCATGTTCTTTCATAGACAGGTTTTACTGTATATGTACTATCCAGTTGCAGCTTCGATTTTTTATTTCTATTTTAATTTATTTTTCGTCAGTTTTTCCCCATAAGTCTTTATTGAGCTCACATGCAGACTGTCTCTAGTGTCACCATCCATTTCCATGAAAACACTACTATTTATTTTATTTTATTTTCATACACTGTCAGCTTAGTGCAACATATTTAGCACGGAAGAGCGGTTTGCCATTGTTTGTGAACGGGTACGTGGATCGTCATATGAAGACGCCAGAGCTGAATTTACCCATAAATTCCGGAAACCAGCCCCAACAAAGATATACATTCGTCTGTTTGTAAACAAATTTAAGAGTACCGGCAGTGTGTGTGATGAGTAGGGCTAGGATTTTCATGTAATAGAATATAAGATTGCAATGCAGACAGTATATATTATTCAACTGTTCGTGTGTAAAACCCAAACAAAAGACAGTCAGTAGTCATATTTCTCATTATACTATTCAATTGTTTGTGTGTGAAACCAAAAAAAAATACAGTCAGAAGTCTAACTTCTCATTATACTATTCAACTGTTTGTGTGTGAAACCACAACAAAATACAATCAGAAGTCTAACTTATCATTATACTATTCAATTGTTTGTGTGTGAAACCAAAACAAAATACAGTCAGAAGTCTAACTTCTCATTATACTATTCAACTGTTTGTGTGTGAAACCAAAACAAAATATTGCCAGAAGTCTAACTTCTCATTATACTATTCACCTGTTTGTTTGTGAAAACAAAACAAAATACAGTCAGAAGTCTAACTTCTCATTATACTATTCAACTGTTTGTGTGTGAAATGAAAACAAAATATAGTGATGAATGTAAATTATTATTATACTATGTTGCAATCCTAACTTTTAATACATAAAAATCCTAGCCCTAGTGATGCGGAACGACCACGCGTATCAGCAGAAACAGTGCAGCAAGTTCAAATTGCCAATGATAGTCCGAACGCATCAACTCGACACCTCAGTAGGGAGTTAAATGCACATCGCAACACAGTGTGGAAAATTCTACGTTTCTCTCTACATGAACATCCTTATCACGTCTGATTGATTTACGGAATCGTATCACAGAAGCAGCAGGCATTTTCACGATTTAAATGTTAAGGTCTACATTTCGTTTCACAACTGAAAGATGGAGTAGGTGTTATCACCTAGATGGCGGTCATGTATAAAGGCAGTAGAATATGTGTAAAACTTCAAAATAACATTGATTTTTCAATCATTACCTTCCTTCATTGAAATTGATAGTGACTTTTGAGACACCCTATATATGCAGGCTGAATATTTATATATGAAGGTTTATAAATTTAATAAAAATATAATACAAATATTTACAGGCGAGTATAAATTTTTGACTTTATTGTACGTAAAATTCTATGAACTATGATTTTTTGTATTTTCCGGTACAATGATATCGAAATCGGCAGTACCATTCCATTCCTTTTAGCGTCACATAAGCTTCTTTCATGCGTTAAGTTACAATCCAATATTTAACAACATTATTACGCAATAAAGGACGTAAATAACAAAAGGGAATCTACATTACAAAAGAAGTGAATGGATGTAACTAAATCAAGTTATTTAGAGTGACTATGTTCGTATTGAAAAGCAAATGAAGCATTTTCTAAATTATACACTGTTGTGGAAGGACAACATGTCAAAGAAAACAAAAATACGTATATAAAACAAAACTTAAAATCAATTTTATTCTATGAATGTGAAATCTGCAAAATGTCCAACCAAAATCATAAAAATATAGACTTTCAGACGTACTAGCTAATACCCGGCGTGCGCTGCTACGCCTAAATAAATTGAATAAGTAAAAATAAAAATAATTAAAAATTTATATCGTAATTATTGTTAGATACCCCTTGCTGATTACCAGCTTTGCCCGGAAATCTACGTATCCCCATCTTCTTGGCATAAATCAGCTGAAAGACAAAAATGGTTATTGAGAGTTATCCGTAAAAGAATATCCGCCTCGCCGTGCGCTTGTCCGGTAATCTAATCATCCCAATTTTCTCGGCACCAATGAGCTGAAGGATAAAAATGCTCATGAGTTATCCGTTAAATATAGACATAAGCTGTCGCGGATTTTCTAAGATATTCAATTCTATGTATAACCTTAGACAAAAAAAATGAATCATCCGCTGATTCCATCAACCGATCGGCGAACTTCGTGAGCGCTCGCAGAAGCCGTATTCACATCAACACGTTTTCAGTAATTGTACTGCGTTGTTTGCTAGTTAACGCAGTGCACACTCAAGCAACGTGAAAGAGAGCTTGGCCTAGTGTGTTTCCATGGTCGAGAGGTTTAACAGACATAATCTGCGTTCGATTCCCGTTCTACTTTTTTTTAAACTGAATGTTAGAATATCATTTCGCCTATAATATAGTTTCATGTTTAATTTTATATTTGAGTTTTATGGCTTTAATATACACACAAAACACACAAAAACGTAGATTAAAACCTTCTTCTAATAAATTAATGAGGAAAGAAAATAATATATTCTAAAATAAAACTTAAACAAAAACAAAATCAATATCCGGTGTATGAACCCTCGGCATCTATTGCCGCCCTCAATCTGCGGGGCATTTATGCAATAACATTTCTACAGGCACGTGAACGATCGGCTAGAGCATCCCAGACGTCTTGAATTTGTACCCATAAGCCATCTTTCGTCTTTCGTGTATCTGCAGGCCAATTAGAGTTCATCTCTATTTTCATCTTAGTCCACGCATTTTCGATTGGATTCAAATCTGGTAAACAGGAAGGCCAACCTATCACTCTAATACCCTGCCTCTCCGAGAACCAGTTTGAAACCGTTCGACAAGTGTGGACAGGATGATTATCTTGTACGAATTCAATAATTCCAATCAGGATATGTCATCCTCAGAGATGGAATCAAGATGTTCTCCAGTATAGCCCTGTGCTGCACATTGTTCAGGGTGTCGTCCAGCTTGCACAATACACAACAGACCGTCCCGTGATATCCAGCCCCAACAGGACACAGATACGCGACCATGATGAAATTGTCTAGCCACATATTCTACATCGTATCGAGACCCCTTTGGACGATAGACAATCAGTTTGCCGTCATGAGTAGAAGAAAGTGTCACCTCTTCTGAGAATATTATATTATTTCAATCACAGTTGGCATTTTCCTCTGCCGAAACAATCTGTGATTGTCTGTCAGGTGTTCCTTCTTTGCTGCTATCCGTGCAAAGAGACCTGCATCATTTAAACGCCATAGAGTTGCCCGAGCTGATCCAGGGAATTGATAATTTGCTTTAATTTGAGAAGCAATTTGGAAGGGGTTCCTATGATCTTCTGCAATTAATGCTTCATTCTCTTGGGAGTGGAAACACATATTCTTCCTGAACCAATCCCTTTCCTGGATAATCTCGTCCACTTCTGAGCTGTAGATGCAGGGACTATCAAACGCCTTCCAGCCTCACGAGCAGAAAAACCTGCAACTATTACCAGTGCAATGAGAAATTGCTTTGTGCCTATGTCCTTGTGTGTGCGCTGAGCTATGGTAAAACTCGATATGATTCGTTATAAACAAACTTGTTAGAGGCTGTTGCTTTAGCGCAGATGTCTGCGCATCAATCTATTGAATGCAATACATTGGAATTACCTAGAAAAAACCCTGAACGGGGTAAATATAATTGTTACAATAACGACATTAACATTGATTTAATTCAAATATCAAAATAAAATATTTTATTTAATCCATAATACATTTTAATACAAATATAATGAAAAAAACTGCATAATTGAGGAAGCGAACCTTCAACCTTCATTAACAGAAACAGTAAATGCATGCTTTACCGCTGACCTAACAGGACACGTAGGAGTGTCTTCAGTTCATGCCACATAACACAGTAGCTCAAGGATTGCACAATTATGACTATTTTCCTAGTTTGGACCCAGCGCTGTACCGAGTAGAACTTATAAAAAAATATGCGTTCAAGAGATGACTCTTTTTTTTAAGGTTGTACATTAATTTGATCGGCCGCGGTGGACTAGTGGTTATGCTCCTTGCCTCTGGTCCCGAGGGTCGCGGGTTCAAACCCGGCCGGGGTCGATGGATTTTTTAGGACGGAAAAATCCAAGGAGCAAGTTCTCCGGGAGGGACTTTAAGCCGTGGGTCCCGAGTCTGAAGATTTTCAGGCTCGTAAAAAATCCTTAAGCCTGAATGAAAAGACCTCAAAGCAAAATTTACCGAATTTTCCCGTCCTAGTACTACCTTGGTTTCCTAGATGTCAGTATGAGGCGGAACGCTGACCACGGGCCGCTCAAAATGACATCTATACGAAAACAAGTGTATCTAAATTAGTAAGGGTCAAATTCTTCCCTATAGGGGGAGAGCACCTAAATCTCTGTAAAGGGAAAACATGGGCTTACAATACAATTACATTAATTTGGTGTATATATTATGGTTTAGGCAGCATAAGTCATTTAAGCGTCCAAAAAGTTCCGAAAAAAGCACATTTTTCATTACAAAAAGTAATTTTTAAAGGTGAAGGAGTTAAGTATCACAACTCTCTTCTAGTCTATGTTCATTCCGGGAAACTCCTGAACATTTTGCAAAAAGCCCCATCACAATCAGATAAACGGTATGGCAGCGCATAAAATACGAACAAACAAACAAACATTTTTATATATTGGGTTACGATGTTTTTACGCCTCTTCACAGCTTCTCCACTCAATGGAAGTCGTTTTCTAATTAACCCAATTCTAGTTACTTATTTTAGCTAATGAATTTAATTAAAGTCTGTATGTTTGTACAAAATGTTGTAATTTTCATTCATATCAACTCTCACGGGAGTCTTTTTAATTATAGTTCCATTCATGTGAAGACTGTTTCATGAATGAGGCTGTAGAAATTACAAAAATATTGTTGAATAAACATAAGCACATTGTAAATAAATGTAATATTCCTAGAAATATGGGAAGGGAACACCTATCTGTTCTTAAAAACTTAGCATTTCGTGATTTCATGAGTGTAGGTATTGCGTGCAGCAAATCTGTCCAAATTCCATTCATTTGATTCGTATGGTAGGAGCTCTAATACCACTAATCAATCATATCCAATGCCATGGAAAGATAATTTAACCCTTAAATTGGCGAAACAGTAATTTCTCGCTTTAGTTATTTAAATGTGGCGGACCGCAAAGAAAACGAAATCGTGCATAACTTTTATCATTAGGTATATTGTGTAATTCCACATACATTTCAGTAATTTGTTATCGTTAGCTTTCTTCTGTTTTAATAAAACTATTATATGAATTAAAACAATTGATGTATCCTGTAGGATTCATTGCGAATTTAAGGGTTAACTTCATTTTCAACTAAATATCGCGGCACCCGGGCATTTAGAGGCATCGGAAATACTATATAATTTATAATAATAATAATAATTATTATTATTATTATTATTATTATTATTATTATTATTATTATTATTATTATTATTATTATTATTATTATTATTATTATTATTATAAACTGTTACTACATTTTGTGTCATTTTTGACGTTCTTTCACAATTTGTAGTAAGATCATAAGTAATGCCACGAGTGATTTTCAAATTATCTAGGGAATTTGGAAATCAAGACTGGAATTTGTTAGGACTATTTAACAAATAACGGCACTATGGCCCTGGGGTCGACTCAGCCTCTAACGGAAATGAGTACCAGATGCTTGTCCTGGGGTAAAGGCGGCCGTCACGCAGGGCTGACAACCCGGCTGACATAAAGTGCCGATTGTCCAGAAAAAGTGGGAGTCTGAACCTCCTACTACCCCAAGGGCATTCTGAGGTCTGTTGTGGGATCACTTTACTTACTTACTTTATTTAACAAATAAAATTAGGCTGTTTGCTCACAAATCATTGTTTAAATATAGTTATTTTAAAATATTTATATATTTCATGTAAACGGCGACGCGACGTTTGAAAACAAATGAGAAACGTTATGCTTCATTTGTTCATCACTGCAATCAGATCATATTATTTATTACCAAATAGAATCTCAATATTGTAAGAATGCACTCTTGTGGAGAAAAAATGAAACACATAATTACATGTTATTAATTAATTTCTGATGTCCTATGATGTAAATATATCAATTATATTTTTCTGCAACGTTAATTCCTGGGAAATAATGCGTTTAAGAAAGTGCAAACAGTGATTTCTTTTTTTTATGATATAATCAATTGCTACGAATGCGTTTCTAGTATATCTCGCAAATAGAATCTGGTTACATTCGTGCACTATATATACAATCTGGGAGCCACTTGATAATATGAAAGTGATAAAATCGAGGTGAAAAAGGACTGTGATTGGTTGTAAATCAAAATTCATCGAAATGTGATTGGTCATTGACTGCCATTTGGGGTATGAGTTAAAAATTATTATTTACTGCTTTACTCAACTTCGCAATCATTTCAGTCATGGTTCAATTTGGCAACGCCTGTGATAGGCGCTTATTTATAAATGACAAATTGGTATAGAAAACCAACATTTTCTGGAAGATATATAAATTTCAAATCAGGACACCCAGTTCAACAAAAAATAATTGTAATTTATGGCTTAATTGACAGAGCTATTTTACTCTCCAATAAAATCTAATATCCATCCATCCATTGCAATTCTGCCCGAGGGCAGGTCTTTCACCGCAATCATGGCATTTTCTTGCTATAATTTGCAGCTTTACTTGGGAATTATAGGTAGCTTCCCGTTGCTTTCCACACCGGTGAAGAATGATAATGATAAGGATAATGATGGCCGGATGATCGGGGACCGTTGGGCCCTAAGCTTCCTGACATTTGTCTTACAGGTGAGGAAAAACCCCGAAAAAAACTCACCCAGGAGCCTGTCCGACGGGGAATCGAACCCGGGCCCGCTGCGTGACAAGGCAGCACGCTACCTTGAGACCACAGCGCGCGGTGGACAAATCTAATATATAAAAATGAATGTTTGTTTGTTTGTTTGTTTGTTCGTTCGTACTTTATGCGCGGCCATACTATTGATCCGATTTTGATGGGGCTTTTTGAAAAATGTTCAGGAGATTCCTGGGAAAGTTACAGGCTATAAGAGAGTTGTTATACTCAACTCCTACACCCTTAAAATCACCCTTTGTAGTGGAAAACTTGAAAAAGGTAGCTTAAATGGCTTATGCTGCCTAAACCATAACAAATGCACAGAATTAATGTACACAGAATTGAATATCTCAAAAAGCTCTACAAAAATGTCCCCGAGAGCATATGTTTATCTCTTTCGGATAACTCATAACAACCATTTTTGCGTTTCGTTGGTGCCAAGAAGATCGGGATAAGTAGATTCCAGGTCAGGCAGAGCAGTCTTTCAAAGAATAAAGATGTATTGACTAACATACGACCTAATGTTCGATCTAGTATTTCATAAATAAATAAAACATTGAATTGGTTAAACAGAATTTGATGGCAAGTTATTATCCACAAGAGTTCATTAATCAACAAATTAAGAGAAGATTGAAAACATTTAAAGACGGAAAAACATTTACTGAATTAGATAAAATAAATCTAGATGTTGAACAACAAAGCTTTCACTTCAAATTACCTTATGTAGAAGGTTTAAATGAAGGATTGGAAAAGAAATTGAAACCATTCAAATTTGTTTTTGCTCATAGTTTAATAAAATCTGGCGAAGATAAAATTGATAGTAATAAATTGACAGATGTAGTCCACCGCTGTGGTCTCGAGGTAGCGTGCTGCCTTGTCACGCAGCGGGTCCGAGTTCGATCCCCGCTCGGGACAGTTTCCTGGGTGAGGTTTTCTTCGGGATTTTTCCTCACCTGTAAGAAAAATGTCAGGATACTTTAAGGCCCAAATGGTCCCCAATATCATCTGACCATCATTATCATCAATATCATATTCACCTCATTGGATTAAGTTTAGGTTTAAGGCCACTCCTGGCGCATCATTACCCATCGTCATCACCCATCATATCATTGGGGCAGCGTAACCCCGCCTTCCAGGCGCCCCAACCTCAGAAGTAGGTTACAATATGCCAATGCCAGGAGACAATATCTGAAATGTCGAATGACAAACATGTGTGAAGAAAAAAAGTTTCATTACTTTGTTTACAAAACACAAGGCATAACAAGATTATCATCATCATCCTACACCGGTGTGGAAAGCAACGGGAAGCTACCACACCTATAATTCCCTTGTAAAACTGCATAGCATGAAAATACTCTGATTACAGTGAAGGAACTGTCCTAGGGCAGAACACTATAGAATAGAAGATCATTATAAACCAAAGGGAGTAAGGTATGTAGGAAGACCTAGGAAGAGATGGAAGTACTTTTCCAAGAAACCATTGTAAATTTTACTCCTCCATACATCCCTTTTATCTGCTTCACTCTCTGTTAATTCTTTCGTCACCGTACGCCTATGCACTCCATGAAGCCACTGTTCTTTTCGTCTCCCCTTTCTTAAGCCTCCGCTTCAGAATCTAAAATTATCTAAGGTATCCTGTAATCTGACATCCTCTTCATGTGGCCAAACCATTTCAGATGATGATGATAATAATAATAATATTATTATTATTATTATTAATATTATTATTATTATTATTATTATTATTATTATTATTATTATTATTATTATTATTATCAACATCATTACCCAGTAAAACATTAGAATGGTGTCCACCTGGAAGAAGGAGGAGAGGAAGACCTCGAAACTCGAGGATGCAGGAAATAAGAACTGGAATGAGAGCAAGAAGACTGGAGGACATGGATTGGATGGAGAGAGACGAGTGGAGAAGAAAAATAAAACTTTAGGCAAAGAAAGATGTATATAAATAAAAGTATTATTATTATTATTATTATTATTATTATTATTATTATTATTATTATTATTATTATTATTATTATTATTATTATTATCAACTGTAGGCCTTTCTGATCCAGTGCCATCATCAATATTTCATGTTTTTGCATGCATGTAATATAACTGGGAGAATAGCAGTTTTATACATTTTCAGTTTAATGTGTTTTGAGACAAGTTGGGACAAGTGTCTCTGTAATACATAATAGCACGCATTTCCATAATTGAGCCTGTTTAATTTCTGTGCGCATCTCATTCCTGTTTGTAATTATTGTTCCTAGGTGTTTGATTTCAGTTACTTCTTAAAAATTTCGCTCATTTGTCACTAACTCTCCATTTCCATTACGGTGTTTAATGCAATTACCGTAGTCTATAAGCACTCTGTTAACGTTAGTCAGTTGTTTACAATGAACGCAAATATTTCCAGTAAAGATGTTATTATTTTACTATTATTTGTCAATTTTAAAACACCATGGTGCAAAAAATAACGCACAACGCGCGTTTGTGAAGTGTTTTACAGAATCTCGGAATTAATTTCCTCGCTTCTATAAAAACCACTTGCCAACCTCGCATCGCAATATACTATTGTTAGGACTGTCTCCACTAAGTTGATTTCTTCCACAGTTAGAAAACATGTTAACGAGAATTTAATTGTGATCTGCACTTTCTTCACACCAGGGAACCTTGTCATTTAGCTGCGGTAACTTTTTTTCAACCGCATGCGCACCTACGTTACGAAAGGATGAACAAAATTTTAAATTATCTCAAAAATAAATACAGAGAAATTCTGGTCACAAAACATAAATGTATTATTATTTACTAAATACTCTGAGTGGACTAGTGGTTATGTTCTTTGACTTTGGATCGGTGGGTCGCAGGTGCATACCCTGTCGGGATCCATAGATTTTTTATCATAAGTAATGCCACGAGTGATTTCCAAATTATCGATAAATTTACAAGAGTGAATTTATCTAGTGAATTTCGAAATCAAGAGTGACATTTCTTAGGACTATTTAACGAATAAAATTAAGCTGTTTACTCACAAATCATTGTTCATAAAAAAAACTCCAAGCGCGACAGGCCTAGAAGGCCCTTGGCTGACCAGCCGCTGCTGACCTCACGTCCACATATGTTAATCACAAAGGTAGACGATCATCTAGTCAGTGTAGGGGTGACATGTGGTCAGCATGTCGGATCCCCCAGCCGTTATAGCTGGTATTCTCAACCTGGGGTCGCTACTTATTGTAGCTACCCAAATGCCTCACGATGCTGGGTGGGCACCGGTCCCAAACTGGCCGAAATTCCATGAGAAAAATGTCTTCCCCCATGGAGATTCGAACCAGCGGAAGTCCCGTAGCTCTGCGCCAAGGCTCCTTGACTTAACCACTCGGCTACTGCGCGGGACAAATCATTATTTAACTATAGTTATTTTAAAATATTTATATATTTAATGTAAACAGCGATGTTTGAAAACAAATGAGAAACGATTGGTACGCTTCATTTGTTCATCACTATAACCAGATCATATTATTTATTCCCAAAGCATCGCTATAACAATGCGCCCTAGTGGAGAAATTTATAACCAACAATATAGGTATTAATTAATTTCTGATGTTCTATGATGTAAATATGTCAATTATATTTTTCTGCAACGTTATTTCCGGGGAAATAATTCGTTTAAGAAAGTGCAAACAGTGTTTTTTATGGTATAATCAATTGCTACAAATATTTTATATTATCTCCCGCAAGCACTATGTATTTACATTCGTGCACTATATATACAATCTGGTAGCCACACACAGTCACTGCAAAATAATGCTATGCCCTATTCATAATGCTAAAAAAGGAAGAGCTTAATTTCAAAATGATAAAATTGAACTGATAAAATCGAGGTTAGAAACTACTATGATTGGTTGTAAATAAAAATCATTGAAATGTGATTGGTCATTGACTCCTATTTGGGCATGAGTTAAATAGTCATGAAAAAATCAAGGAGTAAGTCCTCCGGGAGGGACTTTAAGCCGTAGGTCCCGAGTATGAAAGATGTTATTATTTTACAGTTGTTTATTATTTTGAAAACACCACCGCACAAAAAAGTATGTACAACGCACATTTGTGAAGTCTTTTTTCTATTACAACCTGAAGATACACATAGATAATTGAAATATTTTACTTGTTCTAGCATTTTGTCATTTAGTACTACTTTTGTTTTTTCCCTATCTTTCTCAAACTGGGCCATTACGTTTTTTTTTTTTTTTTTTTTTTTGTTGAAGAAAATTTTAGGTTATAATCTTGTGCAATATTATTTAATTTAAAAATTGCTCATTGTAAGTCATTCTCTGAAGAACTAAAATTTTAAAAAGTTATAAAATCATAAACGCACTGTATTTTATTTGGTTAGAATTAAAAAGCTTTTAGGTAATAAATTCTTGCATATATTCAACAATTTCAAGTTATGTAAATTCAAACTAATGATATTTCTGATTATAATGTAAACCTATGTGAATTCGTTGGCAACTTGTTTATAACTGATTAAAGCAACCGTTGTGGAATATTTAAAGCAACACAATACGCTTCAGTTTTGCAAATTGCTGTTTTCAAATAAAGCATCAGGCAGCTAAGCAATTAACTATATTAAAAGTAATCCATTTTAAATGCCTCGTACTATATTATTCGAAAAGAGCCATTTGGTAAACATATTTCTAATTAGCACGCATGCCCATATTTGCTCATTGTAATTTCGATTTAAGAATAAATGAATATGGGTTGTGAAGTGGCTAAATTCAAATGCCTAGGAACAATAACACTGGTCAATATGATTTTTGTCTCATAAGTACCAATTGACTGGAATGAACATATTGATAGAATACCAGAAGGAAGATTTCCAAAATTATTGCTAAATTATAAACCGCGCGGAAGGAGAAATGTTGGTCGCCCACACAGAAGATAGTCTGAACAATTTTAACAATTCCAGCTTTCATGAAACCGGAACGAGCCAACAGGCTTAATCCCTGGAATATGATGATGATGATGAGTACCAATTGGTGTACTTGATGCAGTTTTATCGTGTTTTCAAATATGTATTCGGAATTTCTCCATCACCTAGTCTTTTTTTTATTTCAATTTCAATTAATCGATTTAAATAATTATTTTTAATAAATGTTTTTTCGTCCGTTTGTCCATTGTAAAATAAAACCAAATAAGCTAACTCAAATGGTTTCAGCTATGGAAAAGAGATATCAAGGTAAATGGAATCCCAATATGTTGGCCGATTATTGTTGGACCATCAAGAGGGATGCTCCACAGGCGAAATATAGCAGAAAATCTTCATTTCTTACTTTCTAGAGGAGTCCGAATGTTCGAATGTGGAGTTACGAATGTAGAAAATATAAAAGTGTTTGAAATTATAAATTCCTGTCTCTCGGAAACCTTGAGCGATGGAGAAAACCGATATCATATTTGAATTCAGGAGAAAAAATACTATCAGAATCACATATTTGTCTTTCTGAGACAAAAAAAAAAGTGTATTTTTTCTTGCTCAGTGTTATTAAGAATAGGAATGAGATGCACAAACAAATTAAACATAGATTCAATTCCATAAATGCGTGCTATTATGCATTACAGGGACTCTTGATGTCCCAACTCCTTTCAAAAAACGTTAAATTGAAAATATATAAAACTGTTATTCTACCAGTTACATTATATGGATATGATTACATGGACTCTTGCGTTAAGGGAGGAGAAAAGATTACGAGTATTTGAGAATAAAGTTCTTAGGAAAATTTCTGAACCAAAGAGAGATGAACAGAGAGGTGAATGTTGAAGATTAAATAACTATGAGCTACATGATCTTTATAGGAAGCCAGATATAATAAGAACAGTTAAGTCTGGCAGACTGCGGCCAGCAGGACATGTGGTACGAATGGGGAATGAATAAGGGTCATGTAAGCTTCTAATAGGTAAATGAGAGGGAAAACGCCAAGTTGATAAAGCAATAACGAGGTGGGATAATAACATTAAACATGGCTTGAAGGAACTAGATTATACAGGCGATGATTGAAAAGCATTGTGATGTATGGAGAGCTTATGTCCGCCGGCCGTGGACGAGTTCGATAGTGCCAGTGAGTTAGTTAGTTAGATATATTATTATTAAATAGATTAACTCTTGATATTCCAATAAAATATTCTCCTGGCTAAAGCAATAGACTAACAAGTCTATGGACTTTTCAATAAGAACTTGATTCCTGTTAACTTCCGTTCTCTTTTAACGCAGGTAAAAGCCCACAAAATTATAATTAGAACTTTAGAGGTACTTTTGTGTAGGAGACTCAAGGCGCGAGAGGTAAAGGAATTAGGCCCTGTCAGCTGCAGATAAATTAATATTGAACTTCAAAGTTTCCTTCCACTATAATTATATTTTAATGTTGTGCAATAAGAAATATTTAGAGGATGATGAAGGCCTACAACTCAATGGTATTAACAAGCTGTTAGCTTATGTTGATGACGTGGTACTATTTGGCGATAGCGAGGCCCAACATGTACACTCTATTGAGTAACACTAAGAAACTGGGACTGGAAGTAAATATCAATAAAACTAAATATACGGCACGCATAAAAATACATTAAATAATGGAAATGGACAGATAATGGCAAATAAGGGAAATTTTGAGAAAGTGGCTGAATTCAAATACCTAGGAACAATAAAAATAAATATGAATGAGGTGCATAAAGAATTAAACATAAGCTCATTTCTGGAAATGCGTATTATAGGCCTACATTACAGAGACTCTTAACTTCCCAACTCCTTTCAAAAAACGTTAAACTAAAAATATATAAAACTGTCATTCTACCAGTTATATTATATGGTTGCGAAACATGAACTCTTACTTTAAGGGAGGAAAGGAGATTACGAGTATTTGAGAATAAAGTTCTTAGGAACATTTTTTAACCAAACAGAGTTGAACAGACAGGTGAATGGAGAAGATTGCATAACAGTGAACTACATGGTCTTTATAGGAAGCCAGATATAATCAGAACAGTTAAGTCTCGTAGACAGGACATGTAGCACGGATGGGGAATGAAATACGCGCATGGAAGCTTCTTGTAGGAAAATCAGGGAGAAAACGCCCAGTTGGTATACCAAGAATGAGGTGGGAGAATAACATTAACCATGATTTGAGGGAAGTAGATTATACAGGGAATGGTTGGAAAACATTAGCTCAGGATAGGGATGTATGGAGAGTTTATGTCCGCGCGGCCATGAATCTACGGGTTCAATATTGCCAGTTATTTAGTTAGTTAGTTGGTTGGTTGGTTGGTTGGTTGGTTGGTCGGTTGGTCGGTTGGTCGGTTGGTCGGTTGGTCGGTCGGTCGGTCGGTCGGTTGGTCGGTTGTGACACGAAAAATATTTCCACGTTCAAATCATACACAATGCGCATGCGCCAACAAACGCGAAGCGGTTTACACTATGGAATCACGGGATGGAGCTATCATATACACGATATTTAACAAAACCTAAAAGCTAACCTAACGATAATTAAAGACTCAAACCTACGAAAGACCAACCTAGAAATCTACCTAACGCAATTTAATCACTCTAACTTGCGAAAGAATACAACGCCCAAAAATAAATACATTCTAATTCAATCCAGGAAGTTACTACAGACCTTATGGGCTACGCCAGTGTCCCCCTACGTACAGAGGGTAGATGTTTCCAAACTCATAATAACGGTATTTGTCTGTTTAGGGAGGGGCGAAGGGGCAAGGTTAGTAGTACGGTTTCCAAATCTATGTAATATACATTTAAAAAGCGAAGTTTTTCTTTTACGGCATGCAAACTAGTTTTATAGTAAATATGAGAGTCGATTCTTTCACACAGGATAGTACAGATCCGCACGAGCTCAGTGACAAGTGGTTACTGTTTTTAAGAGGGGGTGGCTTCGACAGCTACAACTTACAACTATGAACCTGCAGTGTTGCAATATTCAGTTTTATATAAGGATTTCTCTCAAGAAAATACTGTTAAAATGGCAACCCAGTTATCTATCCCAAACACACAACTTCCTGGGTTGAATCTGACTGTAGTAAGTTCTGAAATTCTGAAGTATACGTGTACAGTTAATTAGTACATACTCTATGATGGCTGCACTGGAACAGTCTTTGTTGTTGTATAGAATATTCGTTAAAATCACTATGGCTGCCACGGCTTTCATGCTACGTATGTTGTTAAATGCCATAGAAAAAATATATTCAAATAATCGTTAGAAAAAATGTAAAAATCGTTGTAAATGGTGGGAAATTATATAAAAAACGAAATCCTAAAAGTAAAATTTGACAGGAGTATATGAAGTAACTAAAATAGTCGTATCACAGGTTGTGAAGAATAGCCAACTGATTTTTATTTTTGTGCAATGCCATCAGATTTTTTTTCATCAAATTTTTGTCTTTCTCCCCTGATATTGTTGGAATTGTAATCCATTTCTTAAGTTTGGTCACCTGGAAAGTGGAGTTACGTTACCCTGATGATGTGATGAGTGATAAATGATAATGAAGCGCCAAGAGAGTTCTTAACCTAAATTCCAAACCATCGACAACTGCGGGAATAATTCCCTTTAAGGAAAAAATCCCATGGTCTCAGCGGGAATCGAATCCGGTACATCACAAATCGTAGTCAGAAATTCTGACCATTAGCTCAATTTCAAATGCCTGAAAAAGCTGCACGCTACCTCTAAACCACAGGCGTGGTTAATCATTGCATTTTTCATGATTTTCATCTGTCAAAACTCATTTGCTCAATGGAAACAAATCATACTAGCGCTTTAGATAAGTAATTGCAACACTGATATAACATCACAAAAAAATATTTAGGTTATTTATGACATTACAAACTTCATCTATGGTCTCCTGTCAAGTCAACTATACATTACCAAATCCTTGGTAAATGGCGCACTCCACCTGCAGCACCATATCTGAATATATCAATCATGTGTTGCGATCTGAACCTTTCTGGATATAAATTCTTGATCGAAATCGAATGCCTCGTATAGGTTCTTTGATCTTTGAGAATAAGTTATGGTCACAGGGGCTCATGTCTGGTGAATTTGGTGGATGTTCGAGTACTTGCCAATTCCACCTTCTAAACAAATTCTACTAAGCATCTTTTAGGGTAGTATTACTAACAAAATGTGAGAAACAGTGAATGTATTCACAAAATATTGCTATTTCGAGACTTTAAATGTTACAGATTTGTTATAACAAAGACTGCTCAACAACATACTACAAGATTACAATGGTCACCACTAGGATCGCTGACTTACGGCAGTGTTGCTATTACTTATCGGAATGACCTAGTATTTTTTTTTTCTTTAGTGTTAACTCTAACTAGTCCACCGCTGTGGTCTCGAGGTAGAGTGCTGCCTTGTAACGCAGCGGGCCCGGGTTCGATCCCCGGTCGGGGCAGTTTTTCTGGGTGAGGTTTTTATCGGGGTTTTCCTCACCTGTAAGACGAATGCCAGGAAAACTTTAAGGCCCAAACGGTCCCTGAAATCATATGGTCATCATCATCATCATCATCCTTCACCGGTGTAGAAAGCAACGGGAAGTTACCACACCTACAATTCCCTAGTAAAGCTGCAAACCATAGCATGAAAATGCTATGGTTGCAGTGAAAGACCTGCCCTCGGGCAATTACTGTGGATGGATGGATAGAGCTCTAACTAACTCACTGGCACTATCGAACCCGTAGCTTCAAGGCCGCGCGAACATAAGCTCTCCATATATCCCTATCCTGAGATAATGTTTTACAATCATTCCCTGTATAATCTACTTCCCTGGGTATTTTCCCTCTGGTTTTCCTACAAGAAACTTCCATGCACGTCTTTCATTCCCCGTTCGTGCCACATGTCCTGCCCATCGCAATCTACGAGACTTAACTGTTCTCATTATATCTGGCTTCCTAAAACGACCATGTAATTCACTGTTATGCAGTCTTCTCCATTCACCTGTATGTTCATATCTCTTTGGTCCAAACATTTTCCCAAGAACTTTATTCTCAAATACTTGTAATCTCCTTTCCTGCCTTAAAGTAAGAGTCCATGTTTCGCATCCATATAATATAACTGGTAGAATAATAGTTTTATATATTTTCAGTTTAACGTTTTTTGAAAGGAGTTGGGAAGTCAAGAGTCTCTATAATGCGTAATAACATACATTTCTTCATTTGAGCCAATTTTTAATTTCTTTGTGCATCTCATTCCTATTTGTGATTATTGTTCCTAGGTATTTGAATTCTGCCACCTCCTCTAAATATCCCTAATTTGTAATTAGCTGTCCGTTTAGTATTCCAAACTTCACAGCGATACCACTAACTGGCTATTATCTGACATTCTTAATCATGGATTTATCTCCCACGCTCTTCGGGATAGAAACCGAAATAAATGAAATGGTGAAAAAAAAATTGTTTGGAGAGGTTGGTAAATGATCCAGTTACCAAAAGCAATAACTCTCACCTCGATATAAAAAGTGTGAAATCTGTGCTGTATGCAATGCATTCATCCAATATTTTAGCAGAATTATTGTGTTAGAGTATCCATGCAGACACACCAGCAATTATCCCTGGATATATAGCAAACCCTTTACGCTTTTTTTTTGTACTGGTGAATCCAATCACAACATCCATTACAAATTATCGCAGCGACTAATTGACATACACATATTTCATACAAAGTGTTTAATGTGTTTTCAAAACTCAATATTCGACCTAACAGATGCAAATTTCCCTCTTCCACATTTCAACGAATAAATCAGGTAAGGTGCAATACCCTTCAAACTGTTCACTTTAGTAGGTGTTTACAACAGGTTAAATCAGGAGGTAGGGGAGGGAACAAACGAAAACACATGACGTAAGGAGCTAGTACAACTGCAGGCAAGAAATCTCCTTTTTTCTCTTTTTTTTTTCTTCGTCACGGTTTAGGCTTTTTGCTAGCCTGTTTCGGCTCCAAATTGCTGCTCTTCACATATTTTCTATGGTCTTCCCAAACTTCTTCTTCCTCTTCGTGAATATATATATTTTTTTCCCAATGGCCCAGGTTGTCGTTTCGACATTTCTGGTGTTCTCTTCTGGCATGGCGTACTTGTAACCCACTTCTGAGATTGGGGCGCCTGGAAAGCGGAGTTACTCTGCCCCGATGATATGAGAGTTGATGATGGTAACGATGCGCCAGGAGAGGCCTTAAACTAAACTTAAACTAATTAGGCGAATATGATATTGATGATAATGTTGGCCAAATGGTGTTCGGGGACCGTTTGGGCCTTAAATTTTTCTGACGTTTGTCTTACATATTATAGCAGGATTTTAATATTATAATAAATATAAAAGTTTAAGTTAATAATTTTGTATTTTAAAATTATATTAATATTTAAATATAAGTTAAATAAATAAAATCATCTAAATAATTCATTGTTAGTTATTGTTGAATAAAAATGCCTCAGTAACAATTAAATAAATTGTATTACATAACAATTTTTGTAAATAATGCTTTTAAAATTATTATAAAGCTTTCTGTTATAACTGTAATAAGAACACCTGCTTAACTTCATATTCTAAAATTAAATTAAACTCTGATTGGATGTTAAAACAATTAACTTTTTGATTTAACAAATCAAATTTAAACCTTATATTTAAAGAACTATTAACCAATAGAATTTAAAATATAACATCATGTGATGTAATAATGGTCTTTAAAATTACAAAAAGAATTACACTATCCATTCTTCATACAATGTTCAACAAACATAAAGCAAATAGAGCTCTCCTGATAAAATGTGATATTTAATACAAGAAGAATAGTTGTTTCAAAAAAAGAAAATAATTTAATTTTAATTGACGGTGAAGAATAATACCACCTATATTTACTTGATGTGCTGGGAAATTAAATAGTAAATAAATTTACAATTATTTCTACAAGAAACAGTTTTTTATGATTTTGGAGTGTTTTCCTATCCAGTGTACCAACTACCGACCTTGAGAAGAGAATCCGGCTCTACCGAAAATTAAACCCAACCTGAACCAGTAATTATTTTTGGGACATCATTCAAAATGTTACTACAACATCGGGCATGAAGAGAATTACTGCGTCAAAACGTCACCACAACGTGGGACAGCAATTTACTTCTTCAATATGAGGAAAAAACACCGAAAATAACCTCACCCAGGAAACTTTTCCCCACCGGGAATCAAACCCGAGTCCGCTGTGTAAAAAGACAGCATGCTACCTCGAGACCACAGCGGTGGACGTTTGTATGCTGCTTTTGGTATTCTGTTCTCAGTCATCCTTGCTAGGTGTTCTTTCCAGTTTGTTCTGTATTTCACTATTTTTGTGTTTAATTCCTCTATTTATAGTTGCTATCGTATTTCTATGTTGTGTTTTTTGTCTGTTATTTGATATCCTGCTATTGGTCTGAGGAATTTCATTTCAGCAGCTTGTATTCTGGCAGATTGTTGTGTTGTCACTGTCCATGTTTCGGATTCATAAGAAATAATAGGAACTGCCATTGCCTTGTATAATTTCATTATAGAGTCTCTTCTTTCTTTATTTTTCCAAGTTCTTTTTAGTGTTCCTATTATATAATTAAACTTATTTAGTTTGTTATTTATATCTGTTTCCGCTGTATATGATATTTCGCAATCTAGGAATTTATATTTTGTGACTTGTTCTAATGTTTTATTTTCTAATATTATCTTTGTCCGAACTGGTTGAGCGCCCTTGAAAGCCATTGGTTTTTCATTTTCCTGATGATATTTTTATATAATTCGTTTAGTTTATGTAACATTCATTGTAATTCGTCTTCTGATTCTACTATTAAAATCCGGTCTTCTGCAAAAGCTAACATTTCGTAAGTTAATACCCCCAGTTGTTATATCTTATCATGTCAAAATAAATGTTAAAAGGGGTGGTTGTTGGTTGTCTAATACCTGTTGTAATATATATTCGCTCCCATTTTTTCATTTTTATATTTGTTTTAGAGAAGAAATCATACATTAATCCATAAACATCGACCTTCAAGCCGCCACCAGCAATGTTATATAAGTATTTACTTGTTTTATTTTACCTGATGGAGTTCAGTCGGTAAGGTCTTCTCTTCCACTTCACCAGGGTTAAATATTACATATAATAATTATTATGAACTAGCTAATACCCGGCGTGCGCTCCTACGCCTAAATAAATTATGTGTTTTTACGTTTAGTTTAATAATTAAAAAGAATAATAATTATAAATGTATATCATTATTATTTTTAGATACCCCGTGCTGATTACCCGGCTATTACACAGGAATCTACGTATCCCGATGTATTTGGCATAAATGATCTGAAAGGCAAAATTCGTTATTTCGAGTTATCCGTACTGCTGCTCTGCTTGCCCGAGAATCTACTTATCCCGATCTTCTTAGCATCAATGAAAGACAAAAATAGTTATTGTGAGTTATCCGTAAAAGATAGATATATGCTGTCGCGGACTTTTTTGTAAAGTTTTTTTTCAGATATTCAATTCTATGTAAATTAATTCTGTGTGTTTGTTATGGTTTAGGTAGCGTAAGCCATTTAAGCATAAAAATGTTTTCACGTTTTTCACTACAGTGGGTGATTTTTAAGGGTGTAGGAGTTGAGTATCACAACTCTCTTATAGCCTATGTTCATCCCAGGAATCTCCTGAACATTTTGCAAAAAAACCCATCACAATCGGATCAACGGTATGGCCGCGCATAAAGTACGAACAAACAAACAAACAAACATTCAGTTTTATTTATTAGATTATCTACAAACTGATCTCACTACAACATTTTATCGTTTCTCCAGTTTCCAAAATTAAATTTTGTGCTGATTCACCAATTTATAAATATTTTGTTTTCTTCAAGTTAAATATTAATCCCCATTTATCATATTCTTCTATTAATTTTCTGTTGTAGATTTTCAGAAACAAATTGAAAATAAAATTACTAACAGAAACAACTCACTAATATTACTTTTTAAAAATTAATGATTTGTTTTCTTCATTATTTTATAAAAATAGATTTAAGATTTATTAATATATTTACCTAATGCCTTGTATAATAAGCGATAGATTAATTCATTGTATATTTAAAAATAGAAACATTGGTATTGCAGTAACTACAGAAACTAAGAAGAAACTCAAAGGAACGAAAGAAACACAAAATTATGTACAAATATATAGCGGTGTCGACAGGAAAACCCATGGACAAGCTGGAGTAATGATTTGGATTAATAAAACCATAAGAAATAAAATTCAACACTACACTTACTGGAATGAAAGAATATTAGAGCTTCGACTGAAAATTAATAGAGGTAATTTGACAGTTCTTGGTGTATATGCACCAGAGGAAGGCCGTGAAGAAGACAATGAAGAATTTTATAAAATATTACAAGAAATTTATAGCAAAATTAATAGAAATGATTACATTCTCATAATAGGAGATTTAAATGCCAGAGTGGGCAATGCTCAAGTCAACAATAATATTGGAACATTTGGCGAACCTACCAGCAATAGGAATGGGACAAGATTAACAGATTTTGCTATCTACAATGAACTGAAAATAACGAATACCTTTTACAATCATAGAAACATACATAAATATACCTGGCATCGTCAGGACTCAAAATCAATCATTGATTATTTCATTGCAAATAATAAGATTTTTAAATTGTTTCTCGATGTCAGAGCCTACAGAGGATATGATATTGGTTCAGATCACTACCTAGTAGAAGCAAGAATAAGATTTCCACCAAGATGGTTAAAAAAGAAGAAACAACAACATAGCATAGAACAAAAGTACAAGGTAAAATTATTTTATGATGACAGCATTAAATGGTTATATTCGAGAAGAATTCAGCAATATATGGCTACAACTCCAGAAAGTAATGATGTCGAAGAAGAATGGAAAAACATTAAAATGATAATTCAAAATGCAGCTAATGAAACTTTAGGAAAAGTAAATATACAACAAAGAAGAAATAGAACTCTAAAAATCTGGGATGATCAAATAAAACAATTGATTGAAGAAAAAAATGCAGCTTATAAAAAATATTTGAACACAAAGAAAGTAGAAAATGAAATAGAATTCAAACGCTGTAGAGCTATTGTTAAGAGGGAAATAAGAAAGAGACATAGGAAAACATGGTTAAATTTTGTTACACATTTAGAATCAGATTTGCATAAGCTCCAACCTAATGCCTTCAAAATATTAAAACATTTGAATAAAGATATTAAAGAATCTACCAAAATTAATTGCGGAGTAACAAAAGAAGATTTTTTCAATTATTATAAAAGTCTTTGGACTGACAATAGCTATGAAGATACAATTTTCCGAAATAATAATGAGACAGATTCCATAATATCATTGGAAGAATTGAACAATAGTTTAAAGAAATTAAAAAATGGGAAGGCAACTGGCACAGATGGCTTGAATTCTGAATTGTACAAATATGCAGGCAAACAGTTCCATGAAAGACTGTTGTCCTTCTTTAATAATGTATTCAAAAATGCAGATATACCACAAGAATGGAAGACAAGCATTGTTATACCCCTGTTCAAGAAAGGAGACAAGAGAAAAATGGACAACTATAGGGGAATCAGTTTGTTAAACACATGCTACAAAATTTATGCAGACATTTTAAATGGAAAATTGAAAAGTTTCAGTGAAAAATTCCTTATGGAATGTCAAAATGGATTTAGGAAAGGACGATCTTGTATTGATTCAGCATTTTCTGTTAAACTATTGCTTGAAAAAAGAAGAGAATTCAACTTAGAAACACATTTTGCTTTCATAGATTTTGAAAAAGCATTCGACACAGTCAAGAGATCAAAACTCTTAAATATATTGGAAGACAGAAATATACCAAATTTACTTCGGCAGAACATACAAAATATTTACAAAGACAACACCATAAAGATTAAATTAAATAACAGATTTTCTGAAGAAGGAATTATAAATCGTGGTGTGAGACAAGGCTGCCCCCTATCCCCAACACTCTTTGCAATTTATATCAATGAAGTAATATGTTGCTGGAACAAAACATATAAATTTGGAATAAGAATATCAGAAAATAGAAAATTAAATAAACTATTGTTTGCAGATGCCCAAATAATAATAGCAAATTCCGAAGATAATCTACAGAAAGGTCTGTATGAACTTAACAAAATTACAGAAGAATATGGATTAAAGATATCTACAGAAAAAACTAAAATTATGGCATTTCAAGGTGTAGATCCTGTCAGAAGTAAAATTGTACTGGACAATAAAATTTTGGAGCAGTGAATGAATAATTTTACTTATCTAGGATGCCAATATCGCATATGAAGAAGAAAAGGATTTGTATGTTGTTTGTTAAATGCAAAAATATCTAAATTTTTCTAAGAATTTTAGGGTTAATAAATTCTATCTTCAAGCCATCAGTTAGTCCAAAAGCATTCAAGACTGAAAGTGTACAAAAACCCGGCTCTTCCAACTCTTTTGTAGTGGTTAGCGAAGTATTGGACGTTGAAAAACAGAAGGATATACAGAGAACATAGATCTTGCTGAAATGAGATATCTTCGGAGGACTGCAGGATACACACTACTAGATCACAAAAAAAAAATGAAGACATCTTAGAAGAATTACACATGGAATCTTTAGAAAGGAAACAAAAATTCTGATTATAAGTCAAGATGGATACAACATGTTCATCGAATGGAAGATCACAGAATACCCAAACTAATGTTAAGATATCAACCCGCAGGAAGAAGAAGACCAGGACGTCCACTCAAAAGACTTCTGGATGGTGTTTCTCTTGAGGCCGAAACAGGTCAACAAATGGCCTAAATTCGTGAATGTACTATGATGATGATAGTTTATTACTTTCTTTGTATGTTTTTTTCTTTCTTTTCTTTTTATGTATAGTAGATTCGAGCTGTTTTTCCTTTCTGTATTCATTCTATCACTAATTTAATTTGAATTGTATTCATTTTTTTTTGTATTTTTAGACATTATTTTCATTATTATTCAATTTGACAGATAATTAATTGTTTAGTATGACTATTATTGTAATTTTTTGTATTTATATGTAACATATGTTTGTCCACATGGCCTTAACTCCACCAGGCTAAATAAATCTATTCTATTCTATTCTATAATCTTTATAATCTTGTGCAATTAACAATTGAACATCTGCAAAATGTAAGTTGTATAAAGTTTTGTTGTTTGAAATAGGAATTTCCATGCTTGAACATTTTCTCCTCCAATTCTTTAATATTTCACGTACATATATTTTAAACAGAGTCCGTGACAGACAACAACCTTGGCGAAGACCTTTATTTATCGCAGAACCATGTGATAATTTACTGCAAATTTTAATTTCAGATATGCAATTGTCATATAAATAATGTATCGCTTTAATTATTATAGTTTTAATTTACGCAGACCACACTTGACACACTTGAGGTAAAAATAATTAACTTAATAAGACACGTTTCACGTAAGGAGATTCATTAGAAGAAGATGTCAAAAAAATATCATGAGAGTGATTGATTATGATGTAATGGACGATTATGAAGAAAAACATGTTTATATATACTGTACTGGTGTCGAGTATTCAATAATAATAATAATAATCCAGTTCATAGACCAAGAATGAGGTGGCAGAATAACATTAACTATAATTTGAGGGAAGTACATTATACAGGGAATGATTGAAAAGTATTAGCTCAGGATAGGGTTGTATGGAGAGCTTAAGTCCGCGCGGCCATGAACCTACGGGTTCGATAGTGCCAGTGAGTAAGAGTAAGTAAGTAATAATAATGACAATAACAATAGTAATAATAATAATAATAATAATAATAATAATAATAATAATAATAATAATAATAATAATAATAATAATAATAATAGCGAGGAGATACTAAAGTCCAAAACGCACACACTACTGAGTAACTCAAAGAAATTGGGACTGGAAGTAAATATCAATAAAACTAAATTTATGGTCACAGATAGAAATACATTATATAATGGAAATGGACAGATAATCACACAGGAGGGAAATTTTGAGGAAGTGGCTGAATTCAAGTACCTAGGAACAATAATCACAAACAGGAATGAGATGCACAAAGAAATTAAACATAGGCTCAATTCTGGAAATGTGTGTTATTATGTATTATAGAGACTATTGACGTCCCAACTCTTTTCAAAAAAACGTTAAACTTAAAATATATACAACTATTATTCTACCAGTTATATTATGTGGATGCGAAACATGGACTCTTACTTTAAGGGAGAAAAGCAGATAACGAGTATTTGAGAATAAAATTATTATGAACAATTTTGGACGAAAGAGAGATGAACAGACAGGTGAATGGAGAAGATTCCATAACAGTGAACTGCGTGGTCTTTATAGGAAGCCAGATATAATAAGAACAGTTAAGTATCGTAGACTGCGATGTACAGGACATGTGGCACGAATAGGGAATGAAAGAAGTGCATGGAAGCTTCTTCTAGGGAAAAAAAGGCAAAACGCTCAGTTGGTAGACCAAGAATGAGGTGGGAGAATAACATTAACCATGATTTGAGGGAAGAAGATTATACAGGGGATGATTGGAAAACATTAGCTCAGGATATGAATGTATGGAGAGTTTATGTCCGGCGCGACAATGAACCTATGGATTCGATAGTGCCAGTGAGTGAGTTAGTTAGTCAATAACTATGTAATTTTTATATGTTTTACTATTCGCTGGTTGAGCTTTGCTTCCACTCAACCTGCGAATAGTAAAACATACAAAAATTACATACTTATTAACTTACTATAGTCTCTCTGGTTTAACTTTACGAGAAATTTGTAGAATGAGACAACTGTACTCACCTCTCTCACTCGCACCAGTGGTGTCGGAGTTTCTTCACCAGATGTTAATAGGGTAAAGGGGGAAGAGGAAAACTGACAACAGGGTGGGTTCTTTCTTGTGTATCTGGACTACAGTGGTCAACGATCTACCCTTGTGTCTCCATCTCTCTCTTTGCCAAGTTAAGCCAGATATGCAATAACTAACTCACTGGTACTATTGAACGACCAAAGTATGTACAAAATTGGACCACTTAAGAAATGTAGAAATAAGAAGAGAATTAGAAATATATTCAATAAATGATAGAATTCAACAACACCGCGTCGGTCGGCTGGGAACAGCATGTTCAGAGATTGGAAGAAACAAGATTGCCCAAGATAGCATATCATTATAAACCAAGAGGATTAAGGGATGTAGAAAGACCTACGAAGAGATGGAAGGAATCATTGTGAATTTGGAACAGTGAAGGTGATGATGATGATTGTTATCATCATCATCATCAATTGCAGTCATGGATTATGCCATTGGCCTCTTCCGCTTCAGGATAGAAATCGATTCCACCATCGCTTCTTAGTTCTTCCTGGGTATCTTCGTCCTGTACGTCTGTAGTTGAATAGCTGCAGACGTAGTCTATTGTTTGGCATTCTAAGGAGGTGTTCATGCCAATTATGTTCGTATATTTGGATGATTTCAGTCATTGCTGGTGTGTTCAAAGCTTTGCGGATATATTCATTAGGCATGTGGTCATAAAGCGTATAACCCGCCAAAGGTCTTAATAACTTAATTTCTGTAGCTATTTAATCTACCTATAGTAAGAGTCCAGGTTTCACACCATAAAATATTATTAATAACATTATTATTCAATCCATAGTAATTCTGCCCGAGGACAGGTCTTTCACTGCAATCATAGCATTTCCATGCTATGCTTTGCAGCTTCACTAGGGAATTATAGGTGAGGTAGCTTCCTGTAGCTTTCCACACCGGTGAAGGATGATGATGATGATAATGACAAGGAAGATGATGATGGCCGGATGATTTTCTGGCACCGTTGGGCCCTGAGCTTCCTGACATTTCTCTTACAGGTGAGGAAAAACCCCGAAAAAGCCTCACCCAGGAGCCTGTCTCGACCGGGAATCGAACCCGGACCCGCTGCGTGACAAGGCAGCACGCTACCTCGAGAATTATTACTATTATTATTATTATTATTATTATTATTATTATTATTATTATTATTATTACTATTATTCCTAAATTTTTGGACCAAAGAGAGATGAACAGACAGGTGAATGGAGAAGACTGCATAACAATGAACTACATGGTCTTTATAGGAAGCCAGATATAATAAGAACAGTTAAGTCTCGTAGACTGCGATGGGCAGGTCATGTTGCACGTATGGGGAATGAAAACTTGCATGGAAGCTTCTTGTATGAAAGCCAGAGGGAAAACACCCAGCTGGTAGACCAAGAATGAGGCGGGAGAATAACATTAACTATGATTTGAGGGAAGTGGATTTTACAGGGAATGATTGGAAAGCATTAGCTCAGGATAGGGATGCATGGAGAGCTTATGTCCGTGCAGCCATGAACCTACGGGTTCGATAGTGCCAGTGAGTAAGTAAGTATTTGTATTTTATAAATTATCCTGAGATGTTTATTTTCAAATACACGTAATCTTTTCTCCTCCCTTAAACTTTGAGGTGATAGCTTTAATAAATTCGTAATGGAAGATTTTTCTAAGGATAATAATGTGTTGATATCACGATATTTAGTGTGAAAATATAAACGATATAATTATACCTGTTCATGGAATACTGTGCGTGGTATGTATTCTGATTGAATTAATATGCATGAAGCAGACACATTGCCTGTGTTATCTGCAAATAGTTTCTGGAATTCCTCACGCAATCCTATCATTTGCATTCCTAAATACATGCTCGAATTTTTAAATATTAAAACATATTATCAAAAATATCATATCAAGGTATTACCACTATATTCTTACATTCCAGTAACAGATTACAACCCCACAAATAAAAACCAACTGCTTTCATGTCTCCATGATATAAATTTCAAAATCAAAAAGTCTGTCACGCAGAAACCGCGTGAACTAGTAGTAGTAATAGGACTTTATTAGACTAAAAGTAAGATATATACAATGTTATTTACAAATATGGGTCGCATGGGCAGTAAGCCGTACGAGCTGTTGACAGTCCGTTACAATAAAGTAATATTTGGTAATAGTATAAACAAAAAACAAAAAGAAAACAATAATATTACAATTACATAATAATACAATAACATTATACATTAATTATGTATAATTATTAAGAATTAATGGTATTGCATTTTGATAACATGTATTTATTCATGAATGAGTGTTGTTCTTATTTTCCGCGTTTTGTCCAGAAATTTACCCAAGTTTATCCAATTTTCTGGATTTATCATTAACTCGTAGCATGCCAATCTTTCACGATTTGAATTTAGAAATCCTTCTGGTAATAACTGACGCCTCCAATATTCTAAATCGTTACATTTTCCTAATATATGTATCTCGTCTTCAAAGCTCCCGCACATTGGACATATTCACATTTCGTGATCGTCGCTAATTTTTAGAAATGTCCATGCTCCTAGCCTAAACCAAGCAAGCCCTGATCTCTCTTTAAATCCTAGGTTGAGTATATAAGATTATTTTCCCCAAACATGTTTTAGGTCTCTTTGTAAAAACAGTGAGCGTTTTCCCGTACATTCGGCGAAAATATCTTGTTGGTTTATATCTAAGTACCTCCTCCTCATTTTTCTCCAGACATTCTTGCTTCTGCTCTTCCAAGGGTAAACTAAAAGAATTCCTCAACACATCGAAGTTTCGTTCCAATTTTTGCGGGTTTTCTTATTTTGTTAACCTTTAAAATGGAAAAACTCTTATTTATAGTTCATTGGTGGAGAGTATACTATTGTATGGAGAGGAAATGTGGATATTAAGCAGAGAGCAAGCACATAAGCTATTGGTGACAGAGATTGACCTACGGAGGAGGGCTTCTAGAAATTCAACAAGAGACAAAATTAAATATACTAGTACTTTCTTGTTTCTACTAAAATCAGAGAAATTATGGATATTCAAAAAGATGTTCTACAAGTTATTAAAAAAGAATTCTGAAATATTTTGGCCACGTAAAGAGGATGCCAGATGAGAGGACACCTAAGACGACATTAAAGTTTGAAGCGGAGGGTAACAGAAAAGAAGGAAGACCAAGAGAACTGTAGATTCAAGGAGTGCATAGGAGTATGGTGTCGAGAGGATTAAACCGAGAGTGATGCAGAGAATAGGGATGTATGCAGGAGTAAAATTTACAGTAGGTTGTAGGAAAACTATTGTATTGTAGAGGAATTCCTAATGAAGAATTGATATAATTATATTATTATTATTATTATTGTTATTATTATTATTATTATTTTATTATTATTATTATTATTATTGTATTATTATTATTATTATTATTATTTGTATTATTAATATGATTATTGTTGTTGTTATTATTATTATTATTATTATTATTATTATTATTATTATTATTATTATTATTATTATTATTATTATTATTATTATTATTATTATTATTATTATTATTATTATTATTATTATTATTATTATTATTATTCAACCAGGGATTAAGCTTATTGGCTCGTTCCGGTTTCATTAAAGCTAGAATTGTTAAAGTTGTTCAAATCACATTCTGTGTGGGCGTCCAACATTTCTCCTGCCGTGCGGTTTATAATTTAGCAGTAATTTTGGAAATATTTCTTCTGGCATTCTATCAACATGTTGTTTCCAATCGTTCCTTTATTTAATTATTCGGTCTGTAAGTTTGAAAATATTTAGTTCCTTTCTTATATCTTCATCTCTTTTCTTATCCAGCAGAGTATATCCTGCTATACTTCTTAAAAATCTCATCTCAGCTGCTACCAATCTTTGCTCTTGTCTTTTAGTGATCGTCCAACATTCCGATCCATACTTCAATACAGGAACAGCCATTACTTTATAAAATTTATATTATTATTATTATTATTATTATTATTATTATTATTATTATTATTATTATTATTATTAGTAGTAGTATTATTATTATTATTATTATTATTTTATTTTAACAACTTTTCTATTTGTATTCTGGAAATGTTACCAGATGTAATTAAGGCTTGCAGGTATTCGGAGTAAAACCCTCAGAAGTCAGATTGGTTTTACCACAGAATGCAGGTCACGTCTTCTGTTGGAAATTTGAATACCGAGTATATATTTTGTTCTTATCAGAGTGGGTTCATTTAACAAGTAGAGTTCTGCTAATGTAATCCTAGAACCGTTAATGCACTCTACGCTAACAACAAGGGAACTGTCAACCATTGCATGTCGAAACCTAGAGTGATTCAGAAATATGGCTATACGTTTGATCTCTTTTTAGACTAAAATATTATTATTAATGGAAATATGATGTTATCATTGGAAAGGGAATCCTTCAAATTACAACAATAGAACAAAACAAAACAAATCACTGCTCACGTGCAGCTTGGTGGGTTGATTTTTGTGGGCTAGCGTCGAACGCCTCCGCAATTCTCTTCGTTGTTTCTGCATCCGTGCTAATGCGAGGCCTTCCAGGAGGTTTGATTTTCTGAATCCTTCCCGTTTCCAGCAGTCGTTTTCCCCACTTCCCCACAGTCGACGGTTGCAATGCTACGTTAAACTCACGTCTTGCCCGTCTTGCGGCCTCACGATCATTAGCATACGTTATTGCCCATGCAGCAATTGTAATTTGCTGTTGCATAGTCAAGGTCATTTTGACTAATGACGTAAGTTCTACACTGTTTTGTTTTATTTCATTGTTGTAATTTTAATAATTGCCTTTCCAACGGTAATTTCATATTTCCTGTAATGGTAATATTTTCATCACACAACGCGATCAAACGTATAGCCATATTTATGATTCACCCCGTACTTTGAAATATCTCTAAGAGAAGCGTTGTGATGTACCAAGGCGTATCCAAAAAAAAAAAATATCTGCAGCTTTTAACTGCAATGCACAGAAATCGAAGCTAAAATCCAGCAGTCGCAACCCACTGTCAGAAGCAGATGGACGTCCCTGCTTGAGTAGAGCGGAGTGGAATGAGGTAGAACGCAATGGACGACAGGTTCTCGAGATTATCAAAATCACCAAGTCAGGAGCTACAAAATTCCCTAAAGTTTATATGAGAGATTGGACGCTCATTTTAGTGCCCTGCATTTAATTAACAATTTACTCAAAAAAAAGTAAAATTGAAAATATATAAAACTGTTATTCTCCAGTTATATGAATGCGAAACATGGACTCTTCCTTTAAGGGAGGAGGAAAGATTACGAGTATTTGAAAGTAAAGTTCTTAGGAAAAAAATATTGGTCCAAATATAGATGAAAGATAGGTGAATGGAGAAGACTACAAAACAGTGAGCTACATGATATTTATAGGACATCAAATATAATAACATCAGTTACAGTCCAGCCGCTCAGTCTCGGCCCTGACGTTTTCACGACAGTGTTGCCGACATGGATATTCAGTGGAGAGGCCGCTTTATGTACCACGCGGTTAGTAGAATTACAGCCGACAACATCTCAGCAATTTCAAACCTCACTAGCGACGTCAAGAGCAGTCATTGGCTGTGGCATACGATCAATCACAATTTAACTATCCCTTACTGGCAGTAGAAGGCGAGATTCTCCCTTTATCCCTCGTACAACCTAAAGGTCAGGGCCGGAGACTAGGCGGCTGTTCTTTAAGTCTGGTAGACTGTGATGAGCATGATATATGGATCGAATTAAGAATGAAAGAGGGGCATGGAAATTTCTTATAGGAAAGTCAGAGATAAAATGCCCAGTTCATATGGTAAGAATGAAGTGGGAAAATAACATTAACCATGATTTCACGGAAGTATATTATAGAGAGATTGTAAAATATTATCTCAGAATAGGGATATAAGAGCTTATGTCCTCACGGCAATGAACCTACGGGTTCGATAGTACATGTGAGTTAGTAAATGATATATGGTCCAAATAATGCCCACATAAGTTAAATTATAGCTTTAAGGTTGACATTAACTAACTAACTCAATGGCACTATCGAACCCGTAGGTTCATGACCGCGCGGACATAAGCTCTCCATATATCCCTATCCTGAGCCAATATTTTCCAATCATCCCCTGTGTAATCTACTGCCTCAAATCATAGTTAATGTTATTGTCCCACCTCATTCTTGGTCTACCAACTAGGCGTTTTCCCTCTGGTTTTCCTACAAGAATCTTCCTTGAACGTTTTTCATTCCCCATTCGTGCCACATGTCCTGCTCATCACAGTCCACGAGACTTGACTGTTCTCATTATATCTGGCTTCCTACAAAGACCATGTAATTCACTGTTATGCAGTCTTCTCCATTCACCTGTCTGTTCTTCTCTCTTTGGTATAAAAATGTTTCTAAGAACATTATTCTCAAATACTCGTAATCTCCTTTCCTCCCTTAAAGTAAGAGTTAAAGCAGGATTTTAATATCATAATAAATATGAAAGATTAAGTTAATAATTTTTTGTTTTAAAATTATTTTAATATTTAAATATAACTTAAATAAATAAAAACATCTAAATAATTCATTGTTGTTCATCGTTGAATAAAAATGTCTCAGTAACAATTAAAGAAATTGTAGTACATAACAGTCTTTGTAAAGAATCTTTTTAAAAATTGTTTTAAGTCATTGTTGTCAGAATAATAAAGCTTTCTGTTATAACTGTAATAAGAACACCTGCTTAACTTCATACTTTTAAATGAAAGTAAATTAAACTCTGATTGGAAGTTAAAACAATTGACTTTTTGATTTAACAAATCAAATTCAAACCTTATATTTAATGGACTATTAACCAATAGAATTTAAAATTACTATCATGTGATGTAATGATGTTCTCAAAATTATAAAAGAATTACACTATTCATTCTGCATACAACTTTCCACAAAGATAGAAGCAAGAAGAATTCCGAATATAAAATGTAATATTTAATACAAGAATAATTGATTCCAGAAAAGAAAAGAATGTATTTTAATTGATAGTGAAGAATAATACCACCTACAATTACTTAATCTGCTGGGAACTTACAAAGTGAATAAATATGAAATTATTTCTACAAGAAATATTTTTTTCATGATTGTGAAGTGTTTTCCTATCCAGTGTACCAACTTCCGACCCTAAGAAGAGAATCCGGCTCTACCGAAAATAAAACCTAACCTGAACCAGTAATTATTTTTGTGACATCAATCCTTCTTCAAAATGTTACTACAACATCGGGCATGAAGAGAATTACTACATCAAAATGCCACCAGAACGCGGGACAAAGCAATTACTTCTTCAGAGTCCATGTTTCGCATGCATATAATATAACTGGTAGAATAATAGTTTTATATATTTTCAGTTTAACGTTTTTTTGAAAGGAGTTGGGAAGTCAAGAGTCTCTGTAATGCATAATAGCACGCATTTCCAGAATTAAGCCTATGTTTAATTTCCTTGTGCATCTCATTCCTGTTTGTGATTATTGTTCTATGGTATTTGAATTCAGCCACTTCCTCAAAATTTCCCTCATTTGTCATTATATAATGTATTTTGTAAATGTTGACATGGAAAGGTACATTGTAATTAATGTGTAGTATAGGTAAAATAATACAGAGAATAATAGCTAAGATGACACACAAAATCGTGAATCGTCTACTAGTTCGACAGTACAAATGAGTTAGTTAGTCTATGCTTTACAACCTCTGATGCGACTTATTTAATTCCTTCATAAACTCCTGTCAAATTTTGTTCTTAGGGTTTCATTTTTCAAATTATTTCCCACCATTTACAACGATTTTTACATGATTTCTAAGTTTATTTCAGTATATTTTTCTATGATATTTAACCACATACGTAGCATGAAGACGTGGCAGCCATATTGATTTTAACGACTATCCACTGCAGCCAATATTGAGTGTGTACTAATCAACTATACACATATACTTCAGAATTTCAGAACAAATTAAACATAGGCTCAATTCTAGAAATGCGTGCTATTATGCATTACAGAGACTCTTGACGTCTCAACTCCTTTCAAAAAACGTTAAACTGAAAATATATAAAACTGTTATTCCACCAGTTATATTATAGATGCGAAATATGGACTCTTACTTTAAGGGAGGAAAGGAGATTACAAGTATTTGAGAATAAAATTCTTTGGAAAACTTTTAGACCAAAGAGAGATGAATAGACAGGTGATTGGAGAAGACTATACAAACAGTTAACTACATGGTCTTTATAGGAAGTCAGATATAATAAGAACAGTTAAGTCTCGTAGACTGCGATGGGCAGGACATGTGGCACGAACGGGAATGAAATAGGTGCATAGAAGCTTCTTGTGGAAAACCAGAGAGAAAACGCCCAGTTGGTAGACCAAGAATGAGGTGGGAGAATAACATTAAGTATGATTTGAGGGAAGTTGATTATACAGGGAATGAATGGAAAACATTAGCTCAGGATAGGGATGTATGGAGAGTTTATGTCCGTGCGGCCATGAACCTACGGTTTCGTTAGTGCCAGGAGTTAGTTAGTTAGCTATTTATTTTTGTGCGTTGCATTCTTTCACAGGTTAGAGTATTTAAATTGCTTTTAAGTTGGGTTTTAGTTTCATTAAATATTATGTGTATGCTGGCTGCATCCCGTGATTTCACAGTGTAAACCGCTTCGCGTTTGTTGGCGCATGCGCATGGTGTATGATTGGAACTTTTTCGCGTCACATGCTGTAAAGAATCCCCGTTAGTTTAATTAATTTAACAACTTTCAACCCGACGGATGCCGAAATCCTGCCCATTAGTCAGGAAGCAAAAATTTTGAATTAATGACAATTTTGAAACTCATGTTAGTTGGTAGATAGCAGTGATCTCTGGTGTCACTTTAATGCATTAAGGTAGCGCGACATTTGGGTAATTAATGTCCCCACATTATATCAGCGATAACCTTAAACTTGACGTAATTGCCACGTCTCCTTTTCTTGATGGCAACATCGTTCACACAAACGACTGGAGATAAAGATAACGATGGTTCTAGATCCTTTCACCTCTAACTAGTGTTCCCATTATTAATTTTCCAGTTAAACCAGTAACTTTCCCCTCACACAATATGACAACTTATTAATTACTACAGGATTACACTAAGATATTGTGGCTGGAAGTAAACATCAATAAAACTAAATGTATGTCCATACATAGAAATACATTATATAATTGAAATGGACAGTTGATGACAAATGAGGGAAATTTTGAGGAAGTGGCTGAATTCAAATACCTAGGAACAATAATCACAAACAGGAATGAGATGAACAAGGAAAATAAACATAGGCTTAATTCTGGAAATGCTTGTTATTATGCATTACAGAGACTCTTGATTTCCCAACTCCTTTCAAACCACGTTAAACTGAAAATATATAATACTATTATTCTACCAGTTATATTATATGCATGCTAAACATGGACTCTTACTTTAAGGGAGGAAAGGAGATTACGAGTATTTGAGAATAAAGTTCTTAGGAAAATTTTTGGACCAAAAAGTGATGAACAGACAGGTGAATGGAGAAGAATGCATAACAATGAATTACATGGTCTTTTTAGGAAGCCAGATACAATAAAAACAGTTAAGTCTCGTAGACTGCGATGGGCAGGACATGTGGCACGAATGGGGAATGAAAGACGTGCATGGAAGCTTCTTGTAGGAAAACCAGAGGGAAAACGCCCAGTTTGTAGACCAAGAATGAGGTGGGAGAATAACATTAACTATGATTTGAGGGACGTAGATTATACAGGGGATGATTGGAAAACATTGGCTCAGGATAGGGATGTATGGAGAGCTTATGTCCGCGCGGTTATGAACCTACGGGTTCGATAGTGCCAGTGAGTTAGTTAGAGTTAGGAACAATAATTACAAATAGGAATGAAATGCACAAAGAAATTAAATATATACTCAACTCGTGTCCACCTCAGGGTTAGGTCGAGGAATGAGATGAGATGAAGCCCCTATATTTATAGAGGTCTGTGAACGACAAGGTTCCGGCCGACCACTCCTGACGCACCGTCACAGGGGCGGATGAATTAAATGAAACGAAATGAATGAGATGAGTATGGAGAAATGGTGGAATGAAATTTGTGGCAGGGGAAAACGGGATAATTATATATTATATTGTATAAGGAGACATTTAGTGAGCTGTTACAGCTACAGTTTTTTTTTTTTCAACGTGTGTTTAAGTTATGGTGGATAGATAGTGAATGGAAGCGAGTAGAAATATAAATTGGCGATGAGGTGATACAGTCGAAAGTAACGTGTGTTTTGATTACTTCCACACAATTATTTCATTGCGACTAGTATATTAATCAATAAAATACTTTACTTACAATAAAATGTTAAGGGGGGTGATGGGTGAAAAATTGATCACTTGAGATCAAAATTGGCATTTTTTGTTTTTTTTTTTGTTTTGTAATAAAAAATAGCCTGTAGTCTAATGTATATGTGGGCAAGGTTTCAGAGGCCTATGACGCTTCTAATTGCCCTAAAGTGCAGATTAGGCCTGTATGTTACATTTTGTTTTTTAAACTGCACGCAAATCTTTAAACTTGTTTTTCCACACTTTTATTTTCACTGCATTTTTGTACATTCATAATTGAATGGAATTCACAAATTTTATCCTAGAAGGTTCAAGTTTTTACTGCATATCCTAACACCAATGCGTAACAAAGTAGTGCATGGGTTTCATGACTGAAGTAGTATTTCAAGAAATAAAAAAATAAAATGCATGCAATTATTTTTTTTTGTAATTGCACGCATGAGGTACAATTTTTTTTTCTCCCTTTGTTGTCACATTATAAGAATTCTAATGCATGATGTTTTTTTCTAAATATCTTAGGGGTCAATCAGAAATTTTACTAAAAAATTGTGCAACCCATTTAATATATGCAATTTTTTTAATATAATATTTATCAGCTCATAAAATAAATGTCCCACAAGACTGAAACTTAAACACGTCATTATGTAGAGGTCGTTTCATCAAGGTGAAGCATGGCCTCAGATGCGCAGAAGACCAGTTTCATCCCCTTGACTTGCGGGTAGTCTACGGTACAGGCATACACATTCAATTCCAAAATAGTGTACTGACAGTCTAAAATATATTAGTTTTCGTGACCTTACTTCTAAAACCTCGTAAGTCTAATTTCAAGAGAGCATAAAGACTTTTTTGAAATTGTTTATTATCTTGTAATTATGTTAAGAAATAAGAAAGAACAAAAGAACTGGAGGATATGGAGTGAATGAAAATCTGTATAAAAATAAAAAATCTTATTTTTAATTTTAAACATATAAAATATGACATTAAAAACAGTTACAAAATTATAAGTAATGTTAAAAAATGCTTTATGCTTTTTTAAAAATTTTGTTAAATTAAACTTGCGCGGTTTTAGAAATAAGGTGATGTTATATTGCGGTGTTATGTGGAAGATTTCTCGTATCTACAAGATCGTAGAACCGTCCAATCCCTATCACTTCTCTATAAACTAGCACACACATCATTTCCTTATCACACCACTTCTATGGACTCTATAATGCACATAAATTAGGTACACGATCCTTTCAGCACATTGTCTTCATCACACTACCTGTTTTGTTTCAAAATCTTTTCTAGTTTCTCTTGCTAGAACATGGAATTCTCTTCCACCTATATCAGAGACTGAGAAACTATAACTTCTTTCAGAAAGAAAACTTAATTTTCTCTATTAACTAACTGACAAAAACATCTCACTAATAGTATTTTTAACAATTAATAATTTGTTATTCATTTATTTAATAAAAATAGTATTATGATTTATCAGTATTTCTAACCTAATATCTTATTACTTTCTCTGTATTTTTTTTTCATGTATAGTAGGTTGGAGCTGTTCTTGTGTATATATATTTTTATTAGGTTTAATTTTAATCATCTTTAACTTTATTGCATTATTGTATGTATGTACCCCATACGTCCCGCGTGGGTACACGGCTGCTCTCTATCGGGAGTTTCTTAACCAAGCTAATTTAGATACGCTTAGTTACCCACACATGTCAACAAGTGATATGTGGTTAGCACATCCCCTCAATGGAACATCTAATAGGCAACTAAGGTATTACTGGATGGATGAAGGGAGGATAAATGTTGCACAGAAGCCTTTTATTCAGACTTGAGGTTCTTTTATGAACCTGAAAAATTTTAATAAAAAAATAAATACAATCCATATCTGAACACAAGCAAACTTTATTATTGTCAAATGAACCATGGACAATAACATACTAAATTTTGGAAACAATTGGAAAGTAGTTTGTAAGAAAATTGACAATACTTTTAACAAAATGGATTTTTTATTTTAATTTTTTTTTGTATTTTAAATTACTCATAAAGAAATATGTCTAAAAAGTTAACCAAAGTGCCATTATGTTCAGGATGACTTGTTTAATTAGTGACATAATTTTCATACACATAACTTAAGAATAAGCTGAAAAAAAACTTTTGTATGCCATATTTTTAAACCAAATTGCAAGGAAATTAGTACCGGGTGCTTTCAAGGTATTTCACGCGGTACATAGTTATTATAATCATTTCCTACTCAGGGTTAATAGTTTCATTACGACTAGTAACCATGATTTTGCAGAAACGGACAAGCCTGCTGATAGGGATCGTTTCCCCAAGACCCTACGTTTACCTGCGCGAGCTTTGTAGTTCATGCTTCTTCCTTAGTGAAACGGCCTCTATCATGCAGTGAATGTATGTACAAACAATCAAGTCTCTAGCTCAAAAAACGTAGAAAATAGAAATTTCACCCATCACACCCCTTAAAATATTAAAATAAGTACCTGAAATATATCAGTCGTCCTCAACTAAATTAAATATATGTTTAAGAAACTTCGTCAGGTGGTTAAAACTAATTTCTTAAACAGAAATTTAATTTAGTTGACTATTTAAGTTATGCCTCAAATGCGAGTCAATGACCAATCACATTTCAATGATTTTTTTATTTACGACCAATCACAGTCGTGTTTCGCCTAGAATTTGCCAACTAAAGTTTATCATAATAAAGAAAGCACCTCCTTTTTAACATTCTCAATGGGTCATAGCATTGTTTTGCAGTGACTGACTCTCTAAGAAATACGGCTACCATATTCTATATGTAGTGTATGAATGTCAACACATAGCGCATGCGGGAGTTAATATAAAACCTTTGTAGCAATTGTTTGTACCAACAAAAAAAGCAACCACTTTTTGCACTTTCTTAAATGTATTTTTTCCCAGGTAATAACATTCCAGAAAAATATTGTCATATTTACACCATAGGACATCAGAAATTAATTAATATTACAGTATGATGTGTTTCATTTATTCTCCACTAGAGTGCATTCTTACAATATTTCGTTCCTTTGGCAATAAATAATATGATCTGGTGCAGTGACGAACAAAAGAAGAAAATGAAGCGTACCAATCGTTTCTCATTTGTTTTCAAACATCGCCGTTTACATTAAAGATATAAATATTTTAAAATAACTATATTTAAATAATGATTTGTGAGTAAAGAGCTTAATTTTATTCGTTAAATAGTCCTAACAAATGTCACTCGTGATTTCCAAATTCTCTACATAAATTCACTTCGTGAGTCGTGAATTTATCGATAATTTGGAAATCACTCGTGGCATTACTTATGACTAATTAACTCATGCCCCAAATGAGAGTCAATGGCCAATCACATTTCAATTATTTTTTTATTTACAACCAACCACAGTCGTTTTTCACCTCGATTTTATCAGCTTAATTTTATCACTGTAAAATCAAGCTCCTCCTTTTTAACATTCTGAATAGGTCATATCATTATTTTGCAGTGACTACATATGACTACCAGATTGTATATATACGTAGTGCACGAATTTAACCTTATCGTGGTTGCGGGATATAATATAAAACATTTGAAGCAATTGATTATACCAAAAAATAAATACAAAGACACTTTTTTTTCTGATGATTCTGGCCAGGATTTTAGAATATAAACATGAAATTATTGTATTGTCACGGGTCCTATACAAATATGCAAAGTTTTCAAGTCGATCCAATTATTTTAAGTGGGTGAAAATCGCATTGAAAGATTCCGTTACATAGATAGATAGATAGATAGATAGATAGATAGATAGATAGATAGATAGAATATAGATAGTATAATATATATAGATCTATAGATAGATAGATATATAGATAGATAGATAATATAGATAGAGCGCTCGCTCGCTGCTAGCTCGCTCCTCCTCGCTCGCTCGCTCGCTCGCTCGCTCGCTCGCTCGCTCGCTCGCTCGCTCGCTCGCTCGCTCGCTCGCTCGCTCGCTCGCTCGCTCTCTCGCTCGCTCGCTCGCTCGCTCGCTCGCTCGCTCGCTCGCTCGCTCGCTCGCTCGCTCGCTCGCTCGCTCGCTCGCTCGCTCGCTCGCTCGCTCGCTCGCTCGCTCGCTCGCTCGCTCGCTCGCTCGCTCGCTCGCTCGCTCGTCTTCGCTCGCTCGCTCGCTCGCTCGCTCGCTCTGCTCGCTCGCTCGCTGCTCGCTCGCTCGCTCGCTCGCTCGCTCGCTCGCTCGCTCGCTCGCTCGCTCGCTCGCTCGCTCGCTCGCTCGCTCGCTCGCTCGCTCGCTCGCTCGCTCGCTCGCTCGCCTCGCTCGCCTCGCTCGCTCGCTCGCTCGCTCGCTCGCTCGCTCGCTCGCTCGCTCTCTCGCTCGCTCGCTCGCTCGCTCGCTCGCTCGCTCGCTCGCTCGCTCGCTCGCTCGCTCGCTCGCTCGCTCGCTCTCGCTCGCTCGCTCGCTCGCTCGCTCGCTCGCTCGCTGCTCGCTCGCTCGCTCGCTCGCTCGCTCGCTCGCTCGCTCGCTCGCTCGCTCGCTCGCTCGCTCGCTAGATAGATCCTCGCTCGATCGATAGACGGACCGGACGGACACCAGACCGACAGACAGACGGACGGACGGACGGACAGACAGACAGACAGACAGACAGACAGACAGACAGATAGATAGATAGATAGATAGATAGATAGATAGATAGATAGATAGATAGATAGATAGATAGATAGATTAGATAGATAGAGGTCAAGCTAATGTAAAGCGTGTAAAAAAGAAACCACTGTTTGCACATTTTAAACGTATTTTTCCAACAAAAATATAATTGTCATATTTACATCCTAGGACATCAGAAATTAATTCATATACAGTTTGATGTGTTTAATTTTTTCTCCACTAGGGTGCATTCTTACAATATTGCGATCCTTTGACAATGAATAATATGATCTGGTTGCAGTAATAAACTAGTGAAACATAACGTTTCTCATTTGTTTTCAAACATCGCCATTTACATTAAATATATAAATATTTTAAAATAACTATATTTAAATAATGATTTGTGAGTAAACAGCTTAATTTTATTTGTTAAATAGTCCTAACAAATGCCACTCTTGATTTCCAAATTCTCTAGATTAGTTGGAAATCACTCGTGGCATTACTTATGACTATTTATCTCATAGACCGATAATTTGTCCTCTTCCTGTTGATAAAAATGCCTCTTCCTGTTCATAATGAGATATCTCCGCAAATTAACTTATTTGACAAGGATATCGATTCAACAATGTACGATCGATATGGCACAGCAAGAAATGCCAAAGAAAACAACTTAATAATTACCAAAAAAAGGTCTGTTGCTCTAAAAAATGTATTAATGTATAATGAATCTGCATTATTGTTAATAGTTATTTCCCATACAACCAACTGTTACTGATTTCTCTCAAGCCCAAACAGATTTAACAGTAAATATATGCTATTTATAACTATACAGCCGGTTTAGAAATTGCCCGGAAGTACGATTGAAATACCTAACCTCACATTTGATAAATATTAGACATTATAAATATTTTTAGCTTCTGATGTTGTCTTATTCGCTAAATAGTCACTCCAAATCTAACGCGAAGTTGAGTTTTTCGTTAGACAAAATCTTTCGCCACTTTGTCGCTCGTGATTTTTTTCAGAAAACACATCATCTTGTTAGATTACTGTTGACTATTAAACTCATGCCCCAAATGGGAGTTAATGACCAATCAAGTTTCAATGAATTTTGCTTTACAACCAATGACAGTCGTGTTTCACCTCACTCTATGCCGAATTATCTTAACCACCTCCTGGTTTTGTGGTAAAGAAAGCTCCTCTTCTTTAATATCCTGAACAGTCCAGATCATTATTTTACAGTGACTGACTCTCCAACAAAATGGCAGACGCAAACTTTGGCTGCACTTCAAATGAAGATATAGACGAAATAATCCAGCAATCAAAGCTTCAAATCACTCATACTAATAGGAAATATATTTGGAGCCTGTACGAAAGATTCTGTCAACAAAGAAATCACGTATTAACATCAAAAACTCGAACAAAAGTCATTATAACCTACAATGTTGGTTATAATGTTTGATGTGTTTCATTTTTTCTCCACCAGGGTGCATTCTTACAATATTGCGATCCTATTTGAGGTTTCCCAAGCTAGATGAAAATAAATAATATGATATGAGAAGTTGCTCTGGATAAACAAATGAAACATAACCACACAATTCTGATTTGTTTTCAAACATCGCCGTTTACATTAAATATATAAATATTTTAAAACAATTATATTTAAATTATGTTTTTTGAATAAACAGCTTAATTTTATTCGTTAAATACTCGTAAAAATGCCACTTTTGATTTCCAAATTCTCTAGATAAATTGGAAGTCACTCGTGGCATTACTTATGATTATTTAATCTCATGCCACAAATGGTAGTCAATAACCAATCACGTTTCAATTAATTTTGTTTTACAACCAATGACAGTCGTGTTTTACCTCGCTCTTTATCGATACCTCTTTATGAGCTCTTGCTTTTGTGATAAAGAAAGTTCCTCCTTTTTAATATTCTGAACATGTCAGAGCATTATTTTTCTCCAACAAATACAATGAATATAGTAAATAATGAACGGATTTCTTGATTTTACTGAGTTGTTTACTAAAAAGTTAAATGAATATTCTATAATGTTGATTATGATACACAGTTTGATGTGTTTCATTATTTCTCGAATATTGCGATCGTATTTCGCAATAAATAATATGATCAAGTTGCAGTGAATATACATAACCTCACATTTTTAGTTGTTTTTAAACATCGCCGTTTACTTTAATATATAAATATTTTAAGAAGCCAGTAACTATATTTAATTAACGATTTGTGAGTAAACAGCTTAATTTTATCCGTTAAATAGTCCTAACAAATGCCACTCTTGATTTCCAAATACACTTGATAAGTTGGAAATCACTCGTCTTATTACATATTTATTATAATAAATTCACTTGTGACTCCACTTCACAGAATTGTACAGAGAAACAAATAAGCTCCACATATTAATAGCTAGTAAATTGATTAAAGGATATAAACTTTCCATTACACTAAGTAAACTAAAAAGGTCCATAAGCGTTACCATTACGTTTGCAATTTCACCAAGAGATGCCGTTGGATTTCGAGACAACATGTCCAGAAAAATTTGTACAGCATTAACAGCTCGTACTGCCTTTATGGAAAATTCTTCAAGTCTGTTTTCGGATATCGCCGCTATGGTGTTCATTGTTGTTACCAAATCACAGACTGCAGGACCATCTTTACCTATGCTAGTAGACGAGTTGCAGACAGGAAAACACACACCTGTCACATCCATCAATACAACCAATTAGGCCATCAAATCTTTAGATGATGGAGAAGGCCTACAACTCAATGGTATTAATAAGCTGTTAATGTATGCTAATGATGTACTATTATTAGGTGATAGCGAGGCTATACTAATGGCCAACACCCACACTCTATTGAGTAACACAAAGAAATTGGGACTGGAAGTAAACATCAATAAAACAAAATATATTTTCACACATAGAAATACATTGTATAATGGAAATTGACAGTTAATGACAAAATAGGAAAATTTTGAAGAAGTGGCTGAATTTAAAATATTAGGACAATAGGCGTGGATTTTAAGGTGCAAACTTTGGTCGTAAAAGGGAGGGGGAAAGGTTCTGAAAATACATACAAAAAGTTGCAAAAAAATGTGCTGCTGAAATAATTGGATTAGGGTTTAACCCGGTTACATGAATTCATTTTGCACCAAATTTTTCTTCTTTATAGATTCATAAGAGGTAATTCATAGTTCTTTAGCTTATTGCAATATTTAATTCTCAGATGGAACCATCGAAGAATGATGCCATCAGTTTCGATAAATTACGTTTTGAATAATTCTAAAAGTGCATACAACTTATCCTACTTAACATTCGCCATGTTATTGTTATGAAAATCCAGTTGTAATACTAATAGAAATATGTTGTGGCTCAGACTAGTAAAACACAGCCAACAACAAGTCGGTAGATGGAAAACTTAAATTATTGCCAGTACTAACTGAACTTATTTTAAACTGTTACAGGAACACTGTTGAAATTTAAATTTGACCTCACAGCTGCAGATTGGCCATTGTTGCTGGGATATAAATTACTGGTGGTTTACATAAATTATATTTTAATATTTATTATTTACTATTTCTCAATCAGAAATCAATAATAGACTACATAATTGTAAAGCAAAATACTTCCTTATTTATTAAGGACTCAAGGGTTAAAAAAGGAGCAAATTGTGATTCCGACCACTATCTACTCACATCACAGATCATCCCCAAATTCCTTACAGGAAAAAAGTGCATGATGAAGCAAGGGAATCAACAATGCTACTGAAGCAGGAAGAAAAATTTTAATAATATTTGTTTAATCAGGATAGTATCAAACACTTATATAAATAAAGACTGAAAGTTAAAATTGAGAATTTGGATTACAAGGAAGACATAGAAGAAGAATATAATCAATTAAAGGAAATAATACATGCGGCAGCAAAATAAGCATTAGGCACAATAAATAAAAACAAAATACACAAGATTGGTGGAATGATGATATAGAAGAATTAACCAAAAAGAAGAAAAATGCTACTTAGAATGGTTGGCAAATAAAAAACAGAGAATTGGATAGAATACAAGAGAATAAACGCCAAAGTTAAAAGGAGAGTGATAGAAGAAAAAACAAATTATGGAAAAGCAAATGCCAAGAAATAGAAGGTTATGTAGGAGGATCACAATCATCAGAAGTATGGAGATTTTTAAAAACACTGAAAACCAACCAAGGATCCAGCAAGATAAATTTGTTAGTAAAATCTGACGCAGAAAAACATTACAATGCTTTACTGTCAGAAAGTAGAAGAGTTTATGGAAACAATAGAAAATCCAATTATAGAAATGAACGCTCTGGAATTTGATACAATAGATATAGAATTATAAATTCAAACCCTAAAGAATAAAAAGGCACCAGGACCAGGAAACATACCCAACGAGTTAATTAAATATGGCCCAAAAAATGCAATAGGTAGATTGAGGGACCCATGGTCTTTATAGGAAGCCAGATATAATAAGAACAGTTAAGTCTCGTAGACTGCGATGGGCAGGACATGTTGCACGTATGGGGAATGAAAGACTTGCATGGAAGCAAGCTTCTTGTAGGAAAGCCAGAGGGAAAACGCCCAGTTGGTAGACCAAGAATGAGGTGGGAGAATAATATTAACTATGATTTGAGGGAAGTAGACTATACAGGGAATGATTGGAAAGCATTAGCTCAGGATAGGGATGTATGGAGAGCTTATGTCCGCGCGGCCATGAACCTACGGGTTCGATAGTGCCAGTGAGTAAGTAAGTAAGTAAGATTGAGGGACCTGTTTAATAAGTGCATTGCAATACAGAAGATTCCTGATGAATGGAAAATAAGCTACATTGTACCAATATACAAGAAGGGTGATGGAAGAGACGCAAAAAACTACAGAGGACTAAGTATTAATAACACATTATATAGAATATTTACAAAGTTATTAAAACCAAAGTTACAAAAAGATATTAAAGGCAAAATAGGAGAAGATCAAAATGGATTCAGGCCGGGAAGGTCATGTGTTGACAACATATTTGCAATCTAACAGTTAATTGAAAAACGGACTGCAGTTGGAGAAGAAACCCATTTGACAATGATAGATTTAGAGAAAACTTATGACTCAATTCCGAGGAACAAATTATGGGAAGTATTAGAGAAATACAATATTGATAGAAACCTAATAGAAATTATTAAACAAATTTATAAAGATAACTCCGCTTATGTTAAAATTGGAAATATAATGTCTAATCCTATAAAACCCACAAAGGAATTGAAACAATGGTGCAGTCTATCGCCAATTTTATTTAATATTTATGTCGAATTTATATTAATGAAATGGAAACAAAGCTGCAAAGGTATGGGTATCATAGGCGACAGATTTTTGCTGACATTACAATTTGCTGATGATCAACTGGTTTTAGCGCAAGACAATTTTGATATGGAATTCATGATAAAAAGGTTGAAAAACACATATGAATCATGGGTCTCACAGTAAATTTACAAAAAAAACAGAATATCTGGCAGTAAATAGCAATAAAAGAGAAAATTTAATATTGGAGGAAGGAATCCAAATAAAGCAAGTGAATCAAACTAAATATTTGGGAATAATTATGGATAACATTGAAGGTATAGGCAAAGAGAATATAAAAACATAGAATTGAATTGAGTAGCAAAATAATATCATCGTTAAATTCCATATGGTGGGATAAGCATATTTGGAAAGACACACAAAAATATATTGGTAAAACATTGGTGGAATTTGTTGCCATGTATGGAAGTGAGGTATGGACAATCAATAAATACTACAAGAATAGAATAATAGCTCTAGAAATGGATTATTTACGCAGAAGTGCCAGAAAGTCAAAATTAGAACATGTCACAAATAAGGAAATTAGAAATATAATGGAAGCAGAAGAAAACATAATTGAAAGAATTGAGGAGAAGGAATTAAAGTGGTTAGGACACGTTTTAAGAATGGAAGATGAGCGATGGCCAAAGCAACTATATCAATGGCATCCGACTAGAAGGAGGAAGAGAGGGAGACCGAAGTTAACATGGAAGGAAAACATGAAGACATTAATGCAAGCAAGAGGGCTAAGCATTGAAGACGCCCAAGACCGTAGGCTTTGGAGGTTTGGCACGGGAAGACGGCAGCAGCTGTAAAAAAACCGTAGATAGATAGATTATTTACTATTGTTGACTTCACACTGCTGATAGGCCATTGTTTCTGGGATATAAATTACATAAATTATATTTTAATATTTATTTAATATTGTTGACTTCTGATTGAGATTTTAAAACGTTGTTCAAGAAGAAAAAAATAATACATTTTTCTGTCCTATCTTTTAAAAACTTGGAGGAAAAAGTGCTGAAGCATAAAAAAAGAGGGAAAGGAGGCAAAATATAGTAATCTCACGAAAACGTGCAACAAATTGTGCTCATTTCAATACTAATAAAATTCTTGTTAAAACCGTTGAGGTGCAGAGTCATAAAATAAAATAAGTTAAAATATACCTTCTTAGGTAAGATCCGTCGTCCTCAACTTATAAAATATGTATTCGTTATGCCTTTCAGAACATCCGTCCCATCTTCAGCAAGCCCTTCTTCGCTACAGTATCTAGTATGATGGTTGATGCTGCTGGTCCTAATGTGGTGTACGACAACATCACATTAGGACCAGCAGTATCAACCATCATACTAGATATTGTAGCAAAGAAGGATCTGCTGAAGATGGAACGGATGTTCTGAAAGGCCTACAGGCATAAAGAATACATATTTTATAAGTTGAAGACGACGGATCTTACCTAAGAAGGAATATTTTAACTTATTTTATTTTGTGTTTATTTCGCTTCATTTCATCTCTCCAAATACATATACTGATCAATTGGTATGAAAACCGGTATATTTTTGAAAAGGTACCGCGCCTCAAAATCCTTTCCCTAATAATCACAAATAGGAATGAGGTGCACAATGAAATAAAACATAGGCTTAATTATGGAAATGCTTGCTAGTATGCATTACAGGGACACTTGTCCCAACTTCTCTATAAAAAAATAAACACTAAACTGAAAATATATAAATCTGTTATTCTACCAGTTATACCTATTATAAAGATACGAAATAAGGACTCTTACTTTAAGGGAAGATAAAATATTACTAGCATTTCAGAATAAAGTTCTTAGGAAAATGATCGGGAAGATAAAATATTACTAGCATTTCAGAATAAAGTTCTTAGGAAAATGATCGGACCAAGCAGAGATAAACAGACAGACGGAAGACTACGCCAAACTTTACCATCTTTCAGAAACAAATTGAAAATAAATGTACTAACAGAAACAACTCACTAATATTACTTTTTAAAAATTAATAATATGTTTTTTCATTATTTAATAAAAAAAGATTTAAGATTTGTCAATATATTTACCTAATGCCTTGTATAATAAGCGATAGATTAATTCATTGTAGTTTATTACTTTCTTTGTATGATTTTTCTTTCTTTTCTTTTTATGTATAGTAGATTCGAGCTGTTATTCCTTTCTGTATTCATTCTATCATTAATTTAATTTTAATTGTATTTAATTTTATTGTATTATTAGATAATATTTTCATTATTATTCAATTTGACGGATAATTAATTGTTTAGTATGACTATTATTGTATTTTTTTGTATTTATATGTAACATATGAGGAGCATCGTTTCAAACCGTATTATGTCCAAAATTTAAAATTTTACAGGAAATGCAAAAAACACAGTACTCTTAAACTATGAATGTTATATAAAAACTGACAAGTCTGAAATTTGTCATTAAATATACAGAACTGATGTATGTAAGGAATTAAATCACTTCAAAATATTGTTGAAGATATTAGGGTGGTTTTAATGGACATAATATGGTTTGTTACAACCACAGTGGAAAAATAAATATTTAAGAACTTTTTATTGTATATTTTGGTCTGAATTTAGATGAGAGTTTAATATAGCTCAAAAATATAACTTTCTAGAGTGTTATTAACTTCTTATAAAATATAAAAACATAATATAGTAAGATTATTGGCTGTATTTAGTGAATATTCTGGGTAATTAATCTGTGTTGTATAAAGGAATAGTGCAAAGAGCATAGCAACTCAAATGGATACCCCATACCCTTCTTCTAAACAGTCGCACAGAGTGTTATTGTCGTCAGTGGGATCTTCATTGGGAGCAGGTTCTGGTTCCAGGACACTATTGTAGAATTGTCAGGATACTATTGTAGAATTGTAAAATATTTTCATCTCTCCAGTCTTCCCCAAATCTCTTCCTCAGCAAGTTCTCAACATCACTCTGCTTTGCCTCAGTAACCTTGCTGATAGGTGGTACAGCCGGCGGTTCCCGTATGAAGTGCCTTCCTGCCTACGTTTCAAAATAGGATTGACTAATTTAGAAGGATCATCAATCCTATAAGTTGGCTCCATTTTAAGAGATACTGTGCCTTTCCCATCTTTTGTTGTTTTTCTGAGCATTATTCTCTTCATTTCCCTGATTCCCTCACATATTTTTATAATGTTCGCTCAAATCCTATTCTTCACTACTCAGTATTTTCCTAGAACATGAACTGAACCATCTGTCTGATAAATTTCCGGATAATCATCTGGTAGTAAAATTTCCAAATTCCTTCTTAATTTCTTCTCTATTATTCCAAAAATTCTGTCAGGTGGCAGAAATGAATGTCCCCTTACAGGGATAAAAAGTTTGACATTCTTCAAATGAAGTGGACTATTGTTGAGGAGATAGAACGCCATAGCATGTACAACATGCATGTTCCTGTTCTGACCCCCGCGCCCATCAGCAAAAAGCCTTAAACTCTCAGTTGCTGGGGGGAAACTCTAATGTTTCTACAAAATCGAATAGAGCTGATGAGACCTCAAGTGAGCCCCTTGCCTGCTTGATTCTCTGTCCAAACATAGAAATAAGGGCTCTTATTGCTTATATCAGTGATACAGAAAGCATAATACCTTAACTGGCGGGAATAATAAGCTTCATTTATAGACAGTTTGGGAAGAGGTTGAATCTGCTGTAAATCGAAACAAAAGGAAATAGAATTCACAGGGAGATGAACATTCAGTCATGTCTGGGCCTTTGTCAGGGTTCCTAATTAGAAAATTAAAATAAATGGTACCGACATAAATTTATTAAATAATGTATTATATTTGTAGTCTATAGTACTGTATCAGCAAATGATGTAATAGGTACATTAAATTACAGAATGTTACCTGCTGATAGGCTATTTTAAGAAAATTGGACTATTATACAAAATTTTCCTCAGATTGAAGCTGTCGCATTGTTTGTCTTCGTTTTTGCTTCCTGGGACTGCCTCTTGAATTATCACCCACATTAACACATTCATCCATCTCACAGCAGAAGTACGTTTATTTACTAACAATGCATAAGCCTACTGTCGCGGCAAAACTAATATCATATGATCAGTATATCCTACAGAAAAAATTTAAATTTCAGGACAGACAACATGGAAAATAGAGACGTGGACAAAATGCGATTTCTCCAACCGTGAATGAGGACATAATACGGCATGAAACAACCACTTGTTTTCAAGCTTCATTTACGCAAGGAAAAAAAATGTGATTTCACACGATTTCAGCATTTATCTCGATAGAGCGTATAAGAAACATAACGAAATGATATCAAACTCAATTTTGTCCAGGAGTGAACATAATACGGTTTGAAACGACGCTCCTCATATGTTTGTCCTGGTGAGTGGAAGAGAAGGCCACATGGCCTTAACTCCACCAGACTAAATAAATCTATTCTATTCTATAACAGTGACGTACATGATTTTTTTAGGAAACAGACATAAGAACAGTCGTGATGATCTTGATGAAGATTTTCAGGCTGTAGGCCGTGGTCGTGAGGCTTGTACTTCCCCGACGTTTCGCCAGAGACTGCGTCTGGTATCCTCAAGGGTTGAGGATTCCAGACGCAGTCTCTGGCGAAACGTCGGGGAAGTACAAGCCTCACGACCACGGCCTACAGCCCGAAAATCTTCATCAAGATCATCATAGCAACTCCGGCCGTGAAAGTCTACATGAATACATAAGAACAGTTGTCTTATAGACTACGATGTGCAGGACATATGGTACGAATGGAGAATGAAAGAGGGACTTGGAAGGTTTTTGTTGGAAAACCAGAGGGAAAGCGCCCAGTTGGTAGACCAAGAATGAGGTGGTAGAATAACTAATTATGATTTGAGGGAAGCATAATATACAGGGAATGATTGGAAAATATTAGCTCAAGAATGGGATGCATGGAGAACTTATATCCACGCAGCCATGAACCTAGCGGTTTGATAGTATCAGCGAGATAGGTAAAAAACGTTCGGAGACCATTAGGTATTAAAATTCCCCAAGAGTTGTATCTTGCATGTCAGTAAAACCGCCGAGAAACCTCACCCAGGAAACTTGTCCCAACTGGAGATCGAACCCTGGCCCGCTGCATACGAGGCAACATCGTTTACCCCAAACTTCTGCGGTGAGTCGAGAAATCTGATTCATAAAACCAACCCTAATTTAAGGAGAATCCTAGTATAAACTGTCAAAACAACAAGAGAAGATGGTTTGGACATATGAAAAGGTTGATGGAAGACAGATTCGTTTTAATATTTTATTTTCTGGATTCCTTACAACATGTGACGCGTAAAATATTTCTAAGTTTCAATCATACACCATGCGCATGAGCCAACAAACGCGAAGCGGTTTACACTATGGAATCACAGGATGTAGCCAACATATACATGATATTTAACGAACCTAAAAGCTAACCTAAAGCAATTTAAGTACTCTAACCTGTGAAAAAAAACAATCAAAAAGCTAATCTAACGTAATTTAAGCACTCTAATCTGTGAAAGAATATAACGCCCAAAAATAAATAGTAAGTTCTGAAATTCTAAAGTATATGTGTACAGTTAATTATTACATACTCTATGTTGGCTGCACTGTAACAGTTTTTTTTTTGTTGTTGTTGCCTAGAATAATCGTTAAAATCAATATAGCTGCCACGACTTCATGCCACGTATAGTTAAATATCATATAAAAATATATTGAAATAATCGTTAGAAAATATGTAAAAATCATTGTAAATTGTGGGAAATATTTTAAAAAATGGAGCCCTAAGAATTTGACAGGAGTTTATGAAGGAATTAAAAAAGTCGCGTCACAGGTTGTAAAGAATATCCTTTTATTTATTTTTATTTTTAATGATAAAAGAGAACTATATATATACTATATTGAAACTGCACAAAATTGTCAAAATGTTTCATATATTAATAAAATTGTCTTTTATGATTTCATATCATAGAATCAAATAGAACAATAAATAAATGCCACATTTTTATAACTAATGACAACATAACTGGTAACAGGTGTTCCATCATACCTCCTAAACTATAAAGATTTATCGTTCTTCTCAATAACTCTGGAATTAAAACAATAGTTCCAAATGGATTTCGAGAAAATTCCTGGAAAAATATTTCTATAGTATGAAGAGCTGGTAATGCCATTAAGAAAAATTCTTCAGTTCCGTTTTCGAAAATCCCCGCTATGTTCCTCATTGTTGTTACCAAACCACAGACTGCAGGCCCCTCGTTACCTAATTGTGCGGACGAGTTGCAGACAGGAAAACACACACCTGCCACATCCATCAATACAAATCAATTAGGTCTACATTTAAACATGTAGCATACAATCAAATGGTACTGTACATCAACTAAACGTAAACTTTCAGATAAAACATACGATTCAACTAAGAGGGATAAGTCATATACATCCTGCTGGAGTTCGGAATTCCTAAAACGTTAGTTAGACTTATACGAATGTGTCTAAATGGCACAAAGAGTAGGGTGCGTGTAGGCAAACAGTTTTCGGACATTTTCAAACTCACAATGAGTTGAATCAAGGAGATGCACTATCTCCTCTACTATTTAATTTTGTACTAGAGCATGCCATCTAATATTTACAGGATGAAGAAGGCCTACAACTCGATGGTATTGATAAGCTATTAGTTTATGCTGATGATGTAGTACTATTGGGCGATAGCGAGGAGATACTAAGGGCCAACACGCATACAGTATTGAGTAACACTAAGAAATTGGGACTGAGAGTAAATATTAAAAAAACTAAATACATAGTCACACATAGGAATACATTATATTATGAAAATGGACAGCTAATGACAGATGAGGGAAATTTTGAAGAAGTGGCTAAGTTCAAGTACTTAGGAACAATAAAATTACAAATAGGAATGAAGTGCATATTCTGTTTAATTAACTAACAAATTGGGACTGAAAATGAATATCAATGAAACTAAATATATGGTCACACATATAAATACATTATTAAATAGCAATTGACATTTCAAAACAAATAAGGAAAATTTTGAAGAAGTGATTGAATTCATTAGCACCATGGTACTCGTAGTTTCATGGCAGTGCGGACATAACCTCACCACATATCCCTATCCTGAGTATATTAAAACAAAATAAATAAATAAAAAACCATAGTTTTATTTGATTTTCATATTTATTAAGGTACTATAATTCAGTGACAGCTGTTTCGGTACACTGTACCTTTTTCAGACATGTTAACAAATTATGAATTGTGTTAATATAGTACATATCAACTGATCTAAGCAACTATACAATGATAATTTATTTAATTTTTTTTTAATTTAACAAAGGCGATTCATTCAAATCAAGTTGAGAATTTAACAGTTTATTACTACTTTTCAATTTATTTATTTCTACAGCCTCCAAAAGGTCCAACTTCTTACCCTTATCATAAACATGTAAAATTTCAAAATTTGGATCGAAACAATGATTAAATTGGAATAGGTGCTTAGCATATTTTGAATATTCTAAATTTCTGTTATATGCTCTCATGTGTTCCTTTACTTACTTACTTACTCACTGGCACTATCGAACCCGTAGGTTCATGGCCGCGCGAACATAAGCTCTCCATACATCCCTATCCTGAGCCAATGCTTTCCAATCATTCCCTGTATAATCTACTTCCCTCAAATCATAGTTAATGTTGTTCTCCCACCTTATTCTTGTTCTACCAACTGGGCGTTTTCCTTCTGGTTTTCCTACAAGAAGTTTCCATGAACGTCTTTCATTCCCCATACGTGTAACATGTCCTGCCCATCGCAGTCTATGAGACTTAACTGTTCTTATTACATCTAGCTTCCTATAAAGACCATCTAGTTCATTGTTATGTAGTCTTCTCCATTCGCCTGTCTGTTCATCTCTCTTTGGTCCAAAAATTTTCCTAAGAACTTTATTCTCAAATACTCGTAATCTCCTTTCCTCCCTTAAAGTAAGAGTCTATGTTTCGCACCCATATAATATAACTGGTAGAATAATAGTTTTATATATTTTCAGCTGAACGTTTTTTGAAAGGAGTTGGGACATCAAAAGTCTCTGCAATGCATAATCGCACGCATTTTCAGAATTTAGCCTATGTTTAATTTCTTTGTGCATCTCATTCCTATTTGTGATTATTGTTCCTAGGTATTTGAATTCAGCCACTTCCTCAAAATTTCCCTCATTTGTCATTAGCTGTCCATTTCCATTATATACTGAATTTCTACGTGTGACCATATATTTAGTTTTACTGATATTTACTTCCAGTCCTAATTTCTTATTGTTACTCAATAGTGTGTGCGTGTTGGCCTTTAGTATCTCCTCGCTATCGGCCAGTAGTACTACATCATCAGCATAAACTAACAGCTTAATAATACCATTCAGTTGTAAGCCTTCCTCATTCTCTAAAGATTTAATGGCATGCTCTAGTACAAAATTAAATAGTAGAGGAGATAGTGCATCTCCTTGCTTCAACCCATTCTGGATTTCAAAAGTGTCTGAAAACTGTTTGCCTACACGCACCCTACTCTTTGAGCCATTTAGACACATTCGTATAAGTCTAACTAACTTTTTATGAATTCCGAACTCCAGCAGGATACTATATAACTCCTTTATCTGAGAGATAAAAGGTCTACCAGTTTGTCCTATATAGACTTTGTCACATGTGCCACACTTCAATTTATATACACCTGATAATTTATATTTTTTAATTTTGGTTTTATTGTTTTTTATTATATTTTGTAAAGTTTTATTAGTTTTAAATGCCACATTAATGTTCAACTTTTTAAAGTGTTTAGATATTTTATTTGAAAGTGGGCGTATGTATGACATTATCACATATCTCTTTATGTTTTCTTTGGGTAAAGGAAAAACTCTGTTAACTACTTTTTTGAATGAATTTTCTTAATTAAATATTCTATAATTTTATGGTTGTAGTTATTATTAATAGCTATATTCCAAGGGTGAAAGAGGGATATTTAAAAGTTTATGAATGTAACTATTGAAGGCTGCCATCTTATGAGTATATGGGTGAAGATAAGAACTATGGATAGTGGTATCAGTATGAGATGGTTTGTGAAAGATACCAAACTCAAACTTATTATCAATGTGTTTTATTGATAAACCCAAGAAATTTATACTATTATTTGTTTCTAATTCCATTGTGAAATTAATACTTTTGTGAATAATAGTATAAATTTCTTGGATTTATCAATAAAACACATTAATAATAAGTTTGAGTTTGGTATCTTTCACAAACCATCTCATACTGATATCACTATCCATAGTACTTCTCTTCACCCATATACTTATAAGATGGCAGCCTTTAATAGTTACATTCATAGACTTTTAAATATCTCTCTTTCACCCTTGGAATATAATAATGAATTGAATATTATTAAACAATTAACTATTAATAATAACTACGACCCTAAAATTATAGAATATTTAATTAAGAAAGTTCATTACAAAAAAGCAATTAACAAAGTTTTTCCTTTACCCAAAGAAAACATAAAGAAATATGTCGTAATGTCATACATAGGCCCACTTTCAAATAAAATATCTAAACACTTTAAAAAGTTGAACATTAATGTGGCATTTAAAACTAATAAAACTTTACAAAATATAATAAAAAACAATAAAACCAAAATAAAAAAATAAAAAATATCAGGTGTATATAAATTGAAGTGTGGCACATGTGACAATGTCTATATAGGACAAACTGGTAGACCTTTTATCTCTCGGATAAAGGAACACATGAGAGCATATAACAGAAATTTAGAATATTGAAAATATGCTAACCACCTATTCCAATTTAATCATTGTTTCGATCCAAATTTTGAAATTTTACATGTTTGTGATAAAGGTAAGAAGTTAGATCTTTTGGAGGCTGTAGAAATTAATAAATTTAAAAGTAGTAGTAACAAACTGTTAAATTCTCAACTTGATTTGAATGAATCCCCTTTGTTAAATTAAAAAAATTAAATAAATATTGTTGTATTGTTGCTTAGATCAGTTGGTACTATAATAACACAATTCATAATTTAACATGTCTGAAGAAGTTACAGTGTACCGAAACAGCTGTCACTGAATTATATCTTAATAAATATGAAAATCAAATAAAACTAAGTTTTATTTTTTATTTAATTAATAGATATGGATTTTCATCAAGTAAATATCAATTCAATTGATTAAATAAAAACAGTTAATCCTGCAGAAAAATAAAATTTAAAAAATCAAAAAAGCATTTAAATGTCTTGATAAAACCATCTCTAAAATTAAATCCTAAATTTACAAATGTTTGATTGTAAGTCCAATATAATGAATATACTAGATAAATAATATTTATATTTATTGTTTTCCAATCTCCTCTGTAAATAATCTACTTCCCTCAAATCACAGTTAATGTTATTCTCTCACTTCATTCTTGGCCTAAATATTCGGCGTTTTTCTTCAACTTTTCCTGCGAGGAATTTCCATGCACGTCTTTCACTCCTCATTCGTGCCACATGTCCTGCCATCGCATTCTACGAGACTTAGCTGTTCTTATCATATCTGGTTTCCAATAAACATCATATAGTTCACTGTTACAGAGTCTTCTCCATCCACCTGTCTGTTCATCTCTCTTTGGTCCAAAATTTTTCCTAAGAACTTTATTCTTTTCAAATACTCGTATTTCTCCTCTCCTAAAGTAAGTAATGGGGTTTATTAATATATTTTTTTTTCGAAAGAAAGGAAATACATTTTCATTTACATTGCGCAGGGGCTTGTTTGGCCGTACGTACACATTCTGTTCCATGAACGAATAAAAAAACATAAGAATATACGATACATAATAATTAATACATATATATGCTTGGCTATAAATATATATATATATATATATATATATGAATAAGAAAGTTTTCTTGGGTTTTCCGCGTCTTGGATTCAAGTTCGGCCCCTGGCCACCGACTCCGACGTTTCGGCATGATCCCACATGCCATTATCAAGGAATGATAAGTTCGAGTCACAGGTTTAGGTCTTATATAATTAAACAAATAGAGTTTTCGCTGTGGTCCGTTCCCGAAGACGTCACGTACATACAGAATAATTCACATTGTATAATAATAAAAAAATAACTTCCTACAGATTTTTTTTAATCAACACACACAAAATAAGAGTCCTTGTTTCACATTCATGTAATTTAACTGGGAGAGTAGGCCTAACAGTCACGCAGGGGGGCCCGGGTTCGATCCCGCTCGGGACAAGTTTCCTGGGTGAGGTTTTTTCGGGGTTTTTCCTCGCCTGTAAGACAAATGTCAGGATACTTTAAGGCACAAACGGTCACCGAACATCATCTGGTCATCATTATCATCAATATCATATTCACCTCATTAGATTAAGTTTAGCTTTAAGGCTTCTGCTGGGGCATCATATCATCGGGGAAGCGTAACCCCGCCTTCTAGGCTCCTCAACCTCCGCAGTGGGTTACAATACGCCAATTTCAGGAGAAAATACCTGAAATGTCGAATGACGATCAGGTGGCATTGAACCAAAAAAAAAATGTTTTTGTTGTTTTTTATTAAAGAAGTTAGGACGACAAGAATGAATATAAGTACGTATGAAGAATAAGTAAAAACAGGAATGAAGGAAAAAGAGAATTTAAAGATAGGATTCTGAATAGGCATGCTATTATGTAGTCTTGCCATCTCGACTTCTCTCAAAAAAACGTTAAAATAATATTTAAAACAGACATAATCTATTACTATACCAAGGGCCTCCTAACGGCTATAGTGGAACTACCTTTTTTTTTTTTTTTACTTTTCATCATCATAAATGGCATGATAGCCCTTTGTGGAACTAGACCTTCTTAAGCAGCTCTCGCCAAATCTTTCTGTTCGCTTGCTCTTACCAGTTTTTAATTCCCAGAGTCCTCATATCCTCAATTATACCATCCTCCCATCTTGACCTGGCCTGCACTTTCCTAGCTACCAAAAGTTATGCAACATATACGTTTTTTGATAATTCTGTTATAATTCATGCATATGATATGTTAGGCCAAAGCCAATCTATTAATTTTAATATATTTCATCACATAGGCTATATCTATTATATACATTATACAGTGTGTTTTAGAATAAGTATTATAGACTTCTAAGGATTATAGATAAAGATAAAGTATTGATAAGGCACCAAAAACTTTATAACAACAATTAACTTACTAACTGTGTGCAAAAGCTTTAAAGCTGCTTCTTCTTCTTCTTCTTCTCCCTTCCAAGTATTAGGCCAAGGCCTGTTACGATCCTATAGAAAATTTTCCCTCCAGCGTTTCATAGGACGGCCCAGTGATCTTCGTCCTCTTGGTATATAATTATAAACAGCTTTGGGGATCCGATTTGAACTCATTCTTTCAGGATGGTGTTTCCAATTTAGTCGGTACTGTTTAATACAGTGTGTCCACAGAGAGATTCCCTCATTTTAAAAGTCTGTAATTTTTTTTATTTCAGGTTGTACAACTGTGAATCTTGAAAGATCAGAAACAGCAACTCAAAAAGTTTATGTGGTAATATTGTAGTGCGCACAATACCCGTAGTGGCGCTGCAACACACGATTGTTTCAAAAAAGGAGATTCCAAACGAGCGTGCCCAGGTGCCTGGTGGTATGCTGAAACGAAGTCCATTTGTACTGGACTTAAAACAACGCATTAGAGATGTTATAAACTCAGTGACAAGAAGACATGTTGTTCAACAAATTGACTATAGCTTGGATATTCTTCGCACCACCCGAGGCGCACATGTCCAAGTGCACTGAACTAGAGTTTGTCACAAACACAAAATTAAAACTTTATGAGTTACATTATCATTTTCGTGTATAGTAATTATAGTACACAACATTTCCTTTCCGCTAAGTTTGTTTGAAATGAGGGAATTTCACTGTGGACACCCTGTATATTCCAAAATTGGCGTAGTCTTCAATTATTTTAAGATATCGGTGTTCCTTTTCCGATCCCAACTGGTGTAACCCGCTGTTCTGCGCATGAATCTCATTTCACAAGCCGTTATTCTGCTTTCATGTTGTCTTTTTAGTGTCCGTACTTCACTACCATAGGTCAACACTGGTCTAGCCGAAGTGTTATATAAACGTAATCTGGTGTTTTTTGTACAAGGGATGGTTTCATAACTTGATTAATAATTCCCAAACTTTTATTATAACTTGTAATTTTTTTCAGGGATGTCCTATTCATCCCAGACAGAGAGATAATATCCAAGGTATTTAAATTGATTAGATCTCTCTAAAATTTTATTCTGGAGACAGATTTTACTTTGTATGGGGTCCTTTCCATGAAATGCCATAAATGCTTTAAAGCATCATACTAAAATCAAGAAAGGCCATGTAAAGTGTTCTCTGGAGTACCTGCAAAAATGTTCTCACCTCAATCAATTTTATTTTACTCCTTTCTTAAGGAATTTGTGAGAAATTTAAGATCATTTTGATATGGGGAAAGGAGGTGGAGGAGAAAAAAAAAGTTAAATATGTACGCTACCATGTCCGGAAACGTACCATTTCGATGTAAAATAAGTGTGATGATCGAAATACAAGGGATGATATCGTGTGTCATGTGTTTCAGACAGACTTCTACAGGTTGTAATATAAGTGTGGTTCCACGTGGCGACCCTGTTGTTCGTTGCACAAAGTGTGCCTGCGACGCAATTTTCGTACACACGCCCCACTAGACCTGGTGTGTGCTCAATAATTTCTGCTGCCGCCAGAATTCGTACAAGATTATCTTCCTCCGACTCGACAAGTGTAATACAACTCCTAGAAGTCTGTAATACTTATTCTGAAACACAAGACACACGATATCAGTCCATTCTGTTTCGATCTTCAAACTTATTTTACATTGTTTTACGTTTCAGGCGATGGATTTCTTATCAAAACTTGATCTACTATACTGCAGCCACTGATTCTCCGGCCTTGACGTTTTCACGACAGTGTTGCCGATATGGATATTCAGTGGGAGTGGCCGCTTTATGTATGCGGTTAGCAGACATACAGATAACAACATCTCAGCAATCTCAAACCTCTGGTTTAACTTTACGAGAAATTTGTAGAATGAGACAACTGTACTCACCTCTCTCACTCGCACGTGTGTTGCCGGTGTTTCTTCATCAGATGTTAATAAGGGCAAGGGGGAAGACGAAAACTGACAACAGAGTGGGTTCTTTCTTTTGTATCTGGAATAAAAGTGGTCAACGATCTACCCATGTATCACCATCTCTCTCTACCAAGTTAAGCCAGCTATACTAGAGCGCTATAGCTGCGTTAAGATTGGTTGTGGCAGACATCTACTCCCACTTAAACCATATCTTTATTGGCAGTAGAGGGCGAATTCTCCCTTTACCCCTCGTATAACCTAAACTTCAGAGCCGGAGATATGGCGGCTCGGGTATAGGTCCCCTCTACAACTCCAAGAAGTCTGAAGCTCCCTGTATAATTCAGATTGTATCTTCCTCTCCAGAAACCGTTTTCTTGCACAGCTACATAGATAGATCTAACAATAGAACTGTCAACCATTACATACCGAAACCTTCCTTGAAATTTCTTCCAGAGAAGCGTTGAGATGTATCAAAGCCGTATCCAAAAAAAATACCTGCTTTTTTTAACTATGAGGCACTAAAATCCAACGACAAATATATAATTTAAACTATAGGAAAGTAATACAACTCCCGAATTGGTAGACTGGTTAACCCTCACTACCTACCGTCCACATCGCGCCCCGCCTCACTCCACTCCGCTCTTATTCAAGCAGGATATCCATCTGATCTGTACAGTGGGTTGCCATAGCTGGATTCTGGCTTCGATTTCTGTGCCTTGTAATATAAATATCCCATCTTTCATTGAAAAAGTGCTGTAATGTGTGTCCAAGTAGCCCCACATTAGGGTACTTCCATGTCATACTCATAGATAACTTTAACATTTTATTTGTCTATACTCATCTTGATAATCATCATCATCATCTGCATTCATGTATTAGGTCTATTGACCCGATCCGACTTCAGCCCATCTCTTTCTAGGTCTGCCCACATCTCGGGTGCCTTTTATCCTTTTTCTTGCTGTAGCCATAAGGTTTATCAATCCGGCTTTTCTTCTGCTGAAGTTTATGAGTAAGTTATTTTTTACTAGTAGAGGTTATCAGCCTCTAGCCAAACCCCTCTTCCTGGAGGACAGGGAACTGCAATTTCGGAGTGTTCATCTCCTAGATAAGTTGCCTTCACTACGGCTTTGGGGACTTCTCTTATCCCCACGTAACCCTGTGGACGGGGCCCTACCCAGGTACTACCCACTGGGCGAGTGGGACCTGGAGCTCACAAAAGGGCAGGGGAGCCTACTCCCTGGAGTGGACTACCTCTTTCAAGGGTTCCACTCTGTTACCCTCATCTTGATAATAATATTATAAAACTATAATATATCTTCAATTAAAACAAATATCAAAACCTTTTTACATTGATCATTTAACTCATGTCCCAAATGGGAGTTAATGATCAATCTCGTGTCAATAAATATTGTTTTACAATCAATGACAGTTGTGTTTCACCTCGCTCTTTACCGAATTCTCTTAACCACCTCCTGCTTTTGTGATAAAGAAAGCTCCCCTTTATATATATATATATATATATATATATATATATATATATATATATATTATGAACAGTTCAGAACATTATTTTACAGTGACTGACTTTCCAAATAAGCCGCCAGGTTTGAATGTACAAAATGGCAGTCATAAGATTTGGCTGCGCTTCAAATGAAGATATACACGAAATAATCTACCAATCTAGCCTCAAAGTACTCAAAGTAATAGGAAATGTGTATGTGGAGCCTGTTCCAAATATTTTGTACAATAATTGTGTTTTTAAATAATTATTTTACTAAGTTGTTTACTAAAAAATTAATTAATGACCTAGAATGTTGGTTATAATATACAGTTCGATGTGTTTCATTTTTTCTCCGCTAAAGTGCTTTCTTACAATATTGTGAGCTTATTTGAAGTTTCCCACGCCAGATGGTAATAAATAATATTATATGATCAAGTTGCACTGGATGAACAAGTGAAACGTAACCACACAATTCTAATTTGTTTACAAACATCGCCGTTTACATTAAATATAAATATTTGAAAATAACTATATTTAAATAATGATTTGTGAGTAAACAGCTTAATTTTATTCGTTAAATAGTCCTAACAAATGCCACTCTTGATTTTCAAATCATCTAGATAAATTGGAAATCACTCGTCACATTACTTTATATATATATATATATATATATATATCATTTATTAAATCTAGATTAAATCAAAATATTTTGTAAATAATAATTATATTGTAGACATACTGCGTAATATTTATTTTTATCGAAGTTAGATGTAAGAATATTTTTGTATTTTTTTAACATGCTTGAGTGATAGACAAGGTCTTAAGCCTTAACTCTGCGAGGTAAAATGAAGCTATTATTATTATTGTTACTGTTATTGTTATTGTTATTATTTTTGTTATTTTTATTTATATTATTATTATTACTATTATTATTATTATTTATTATTATTATTATTATTATTATTATTATTATTATTATTATTATTATTATTATTATTATTATTATTATTATTATTATTATTATTATTATTATTATTATTATTATTATTATTATTATTATTATTATTATTATTATTATTATTATTATTATTATTTTAGAGGATGTGAAGAATTTGACTATCAGGAAGTAAAAGTGGATAAAGAAGATAAACAAGAAAGTTATATTAAAAACAGAATAAATAAAGGTAGAGCAATGACAGCAATGATAAATGGAGTCTTATGGAACAGACATATAACCAAAAAAAAAGTTACAAATATATAATTCAATAGTCAGATTTACTGTCTCATATGGAGCAGAAGTTTGGAAATTCAACAAAAAATTAGAACAGAAACTTATGTCGATGAAAATGGATTTCTTGAGAACAACAAGATGTTTAAAATCAGAAAAAATAAGAAATACTGTCATACGAGGGAAAATGAATATTAGATATTCAATAGTGGATTATGTAAGTTACAAGCAATTAAAATTATATGAGCATGTACGACGAATTCAAGCAGAAAGGTTGCCCAGAAAAACAATGGAATGGTGTCCAGCTGGAAGAAGAAGGAAAGAAAGACCTCTAAACTCGTGGATGCAAGAAATAACTGGAATGAGAACAAGAGAACTGGAGGGCATGAAGTGGATGGATAGAGACGATTGGAAAAGTAAATAAAACTTTAGACACAAAAAGATGAGTAAAAGTTAAAAATTGGTATATAAATAAAATTATTATTATTATAAATTCAGTAACGATTCCAAACCACATAACTTAGTAAATTTTTATATAAATTCCACACATGAATAATTAGTAATGACAAAACATTAAACAAGCGTTGTACCAAGTCACTTAAACTGTATAGATTTATCATTGTTCCCACTAAGTTCGGAATTTCACCAACAGATGCCATTGGATTACGAATGAGTAACTTGAAAAAATATTCTATAGCTGCTTGTCCCTTTATGAAAAACTCTTGAGTTCCGTTTTCGAAAATCCCTGCTAAGTTGTTCATTGTTGTTATCAAATCACAGACTGCAGGACCTTCGTTACCGAAGTTAACAGACGAGTTGCACACAGGAAAACACACACCTGCCACATCCATCAATACAACTAATTAGGCCTACATTTAAATACAGAGTGCCTCAGCATTATGTGTGTATTCTTTGGGGCGTTATATCTCAGCAATGAAATGAGACAGAAATACAATTTTTGTTGTGTTGTATTCCTTAAACTTTCTTAAGCCCGTATGAGTTTCAGATTCCTTATAGTGAAACAATAAAATCTAGGAGTATTTATGGATAAAATTTAATTTGTAATAAACAAATAAATAACATTTGCAAAACTATCTTCTCAATAATACACTCATTAAATCATATAAGAAATTGTTTACCGTTTGCTCTAAGATAAATCTTAGTATAAACACTTGCCCCATTTTGTTTCTTGTGATACTCTTTTTTACTGACCTAACTACAGTTCTTACCCAAAGACTTCTACGTGTTCATAATTCTTGCAAACGTTTTATTTGTGGTATACGCAGATTTGATCACGTTACACCATCCCTGGAACAATTGCCATGGCTTCGTCTACAAGATCATAGAACCGTCCATTCCCTATGACTTCTCTATAAAATATTACACACATCATGACTTTATTATTTATCACACCGCTTTACTAGACTCTCTGATACACATAAATTAGATACCCGATCCCTTGTGAACAGTGTCCTTTATATCCCTCCTCATCACACCACCTATTATTCGAAATATTTTACAGTTTCTCTTGCTAGAACATGGAATTCCCTTCCACCCTATGTAAGAGACTGCCAAACTTTACCATCTTTCAGAATCAAATTGAAAATAAGATTATTAACAGAAACAACTCACTAATATTACTTTTTCAAAATTAATAATTTGTTTTTTCATTATTTAATAAAAATAATTTTAGATTTGTTAATATATTTACCCAATGTCTTGTATAATAAGCGATAGATTAATTCATTATAGTTTATTATTTTCTTTGTATTTTTTTTCTTTTCTTTTTATGTATAATAGATTCGAGCTGTTATTCCTTTCTGTATACATTCTACCATTAATTTAATTTTCCATCCATCCATCCACAGTAATTCTGCCCGAGAGCAGGTCCTTCACTGCATTCATAGCATTTTCATGCTATGCTTGCAGCTTTACTAGGAAATTGTAGGTGTGGTAGCTTCCCGTTGCTTTACACACCGGTGAAGGATGATGATGATGATGATGATGATGATGATGATGATGATGATATTAATAATGATGATGATGATGCCCATATGATTTCGGGGACCGTTTGGGCCTTAACGCTTTCCTGACATTTGTTTTATAGGTGAGGAAAAACCCCGATAAAATCTCACCCTGAAAAACTGCCCCGACCGCGGATCAAACCCGGGCCCGCTGCGTGACAAGGCAGCACGCTACCTCGAGACCACAGCGGTGGACAATTTAATTTTAATTGTATTTAATATTATTAAATTGCTAGACATTATTTTCATTATTATTCAATTTGACATAATTAATTTTTAGTATGTACTATTATTGTATTTTTTGTATTTATATGTAACATATGTTTGTCCTGGTGAGTGGAAGAGAAGGCCACATGACCTTAACTACTTGTTCAAAATGGCCACCTTCTGCTACAGTACACTCCCAAAAACGACGTCGAACAAAGCGACATGCCGTCTGAATTGTTGCTAGTGGAATATCATTGATGAAATGTTCAATCTGACCTAGTGCATTTAAAATACACAAAATCGTAAAATCAAATGTTTGCTTGCTAAATTATAGCTGTAAAATGATTATCATTAATTATTGAAGAGCCCTCGTAAATACACGTTACATGCAAAATACTTACAAGGGAACTATCAACCATTACATGCCGAAACGTACCTTGAAATTTCTTCCAGAGAAGCGTTGCGATGTACCAAGGAAGTGTCCAAAGAAAATACCTGACGCTTACAACTGCAAGCCACCGAAACTGAAGTCAGAATCCAGCAATGTCAACCCACTGGAAGAAGCAGGTGGACGTCTATGCTTGAGTAAATCGGAGTGGTGTGAGGCGGGGCGCACACGGTAGATTAGGGTCATCCATTTCACCAAGTCAGGAGTTGTATTATTTCCCTGTATTTTAAATGAGATATTTTCGGCTGGATTTCAGTGCCGTGCAGTTAAAATCGGCAGACGATATTTTTTTGACACGAGCTTGATACATACAACGCTTCTCTGGGACAAATTCCAGGTGTGTTTTGACACGCATGCTTGAAAGTTCGCTTGTTAATGAAAGGTTACAGTGAGCAGCATAGAATACGCTTCTAAACATTCACCGTATTCACCCAGTGGCCGTCTCAGTAAAGATTGTGGAATGGAGGCCTTCAAATAAATGTCATGCACTCTAGCCGCATAATCCTTCATCGAACCACCGCTGTAGTCTCGAAATAGCATGCTGTCTTGTCACGCAGCGGGCACGAGTTAGAGTTTCGGTCGGGACTAGTTCCCTGGTTGTGGTTTTTTCGAGGTTTTTCCTCACATATAAGACAAATGTCAGCAACCTTTAAGGCTCAAACTGTTCCCGAACATCAAATGGCCATCGCATCATAACCATCATCATTCAGATTCGCCTTAGATTAAGTTTTGGATTAACCCATAAATTAGTACAAAAAAGAGTAGAAATTACTTAAATTTGTGTCAAATTACATAATAATGTACAAAAAACTTACACATTTACATGATATCGTTTTTATTCGGTGCGAAACATTTAAATAACTGGCATGAGAGATTATTGTTTTGCCAATTTAAGGGTTAAAAACTCTCCTTGCGCATCACCTTCACACATAAACATCATTGGGTGATGGCGTAAATCCGCCATCCATGCGCCCAAACCTCAGAAGTGGTTATAATTATACCAATGCCAGGATATAACAGCAGAAACGTCTAAAATGACAACTTGAGGGATTGGGTATAAAAATTATATCAGCGAACGGCAAATCCTTCCCGGTGACGGCCAATCCTGCCCGGTGACGGCAGAATTGAATGTTTGATAGCGCATTCTTTAGAGCTCACAGTATTTCTCCATAATTGTGAGATGAAACTATTTTAATAGTTTACCTGGATCATTACAAACTCCATTAACACAGCAACTGCTGCAGCAATCATAATCTTGTTCACACTGAAACATAAAAAAAAAAATATGTTTTAACATCTTAATCAATAGCAATAAATTTCATGGTAACATTCCATTGAGTTACTAGTCACTATCCATTTTAATGAAGGAAGGTAATGGTAGAAAAACCAAGTCATTGTGAAGTTTTACACATATTCTACTACCTTTCTATATGACTGCCATCTAGGTGAAAACACATACTCCATCTTTCAGCTGTGAAACGAAATGTAGAACTTAACCCTTTCGCTTCAGGTTTAAATGCTTAATGCATTTCCCCAGAAACCGGATTTAAGTTATCGTAAATCATATTGTCTATTTTTCATACATTCAAAACAAACAAAATAAAACGGTACTTGAGGTCACAATATGGGCGAAGGGCAAAACACATTCCTCTGTCATTCATTAATTTAACAAAAGATTACCATGTCAAGGGATGTACAAAGTATTGCAAAATATATAACAGCAGAGTCAAGCGACTGTACCTCGTCTTCTGAGTTGAAGTCCATTTAACTGCCGGCGAGTCTACCTCGTCTTTTGAGGCGAATAGCTTAACATTTAAATCGTACAAAAACCTGCTGCTTCTGTAATACGATTCCATAAATTAAGCGGACATGATAAGGACGTTTTCATAGAGTTGAACACAGAATTTTTCACACTGTGTTGCAAGAGGCATTCATCTTCCTACTGAGGCATCGAGTTGATGCGTTCGGACTATCACTAGCAATTCGAACCTGCTGCATTGTTTCTGCTGATACGTGTGGTCGTCCATGACGTGCCTCGTCACACACACTGCCGGTACGCTTAAATTTGTTTACAACCAGACAAGTGTGTGCCTTTGTTGGGGCTGGTTTACGGAATGTATGGGTAAATTCAGCTCTGGCGTCTTCATATAACAATCCGCGTACCCGTGTACAAACAATGACAACCCGTTCTTCCGTGCTAAACATGTTGTACTAAGCTAACAGTGTATGCAAAGAAAGGGTAAAAAATAGTAGGGTTTTCATGGAAATGGATAGTGACTTTAGAGACACTCTGTATATAAAAAATTATAATATAATTCTATATTATTATGTACATTATATCCGGTCAGCTCAACTATTAAAACAATAGCAAACAACCCCTTGTTAAGGATGGGACTGGTCCCGAAATGCCTATATTGTTTTCATAATTTCAGCAATTGAGGAGACTGTATACAACAGGGGTCACCAATTGGCGGACCGCGGTCCGGATCCGGACCCTCGAGCTTTGCTTTGCGAACCGATTAAATATTGAATGAATACAAATTTTTAAACCCGGTTAAGCGTAATAGAACCATTTGTACTAAATTTCATTTCATGATAGTATTATTTTGTATGCTCGGTTGACAATCCTGCGTATGGTTCAGTACGCATATCTATGGCGCACATAAGCTACTTCCTTTTGTTTCCAATTAATTTACGTTATTCGTTATTGGAATTGTTTGTATTTCGTGGTTTGTAACAGAGGGTGATTAGTGACGTTAAATATGGAGACTAAAAGAAGAAAAGTAGGTTCTGAAAATACTTTTTTCTATCAGAATGGACTGTTTTATATTGCTTTACGTTACCATGTCGCCATGGATCTTTACAGGTGTGTGTGATTTGTAATCAAACCGTTGTATTAATAAAAAGTCTAATTTCAAAAAGACAGATTGTTACATCTAGAAATGTCACTATTCACACTGAATTATGTCTGATAAACAGTTTATCATAAACTTATTAATAGTTATTAGAATTAATAAATGTGTACTACTGTGCTGTATCCTTTTAGTATTACATGGTAGTATTGTTTAATTTGTGCAATCCATACCCATAACATAATTTAAATTATTTATTTATTTATTTCAGGATTGTTTATGTCATATACACAGGTACCTCAACCAAAATATACAATTTTTTTCTTCCACATAATTTAAATAATTTTTCATAATATTAATTACTTAATAAAAGATTGGTATGTTTAAACAATAGTGGTTCTGGACCTCGACTGAATTTATTACTTTGCAAATGGACCTCCAACAAATCTAATTGGTGACCCCTGTAATACAAGATATATTATTTGTTTACATTTGATAGAATTCATTTTATTTATTGCAAACAACAATGTACATTTCATAGCAAGACAATGCCACAACATAAAAAAATAGCAACACCTTAAAGATCACAGCAATTGTTCAAAGTTGCGATTTGAGAATCTGACGGATCATCCAGATGGAATAATAAATGTTGGAAGACCAAACGCTACTGTCGAGCCGTTCTAATATCCGGCGTGGTCACACCTACCGGGTTTTTTGGCGGGACTGCTGCCCGTGGTTTACAAAACAAAGCGGCGTTGTCAAGTCAGTACAGTCTTGTGTGATGGACGAATCAGTTGGAGTATTATTACAGTGTGATGTTAGCTGTGTCGTAATGCTACGATGGAGTCGGAAGACTATAAATTTGCAAACCGGAGAAACAAATCTTAACGTTAGAGATTATTTTCCGGATGGTGGATCTTTCATGTTATGGAATTTAAAGATAGAATACAAAAAAGGGGATTACAGATAAATTATAATGAAACAATATCTCTCATTGGATACAACAAATGAGCTAAAATGTAATTCAGGAAAAATACGTAATGTTAATATTTTTAAATATTTAGGATATATTTCAGATAAAAATGAGAATTCAACTACAGAAATTGAAAGAAGAATAATTGATGGAAGAAGAATAATTTGTATGTCGAACTCAGTGATTTGGAATAGAAATATAATAAACAAAACGTAGAAAACTATATTTCAAGTTCTGTTACAAAGCATTTTATTATAGGCTATGGGCCCGAAACCTGGACAGTAACTACAGTAGAAAACAAGCCAACAAACTGTTAGCAGTAGAAATGGATTTTTGGAGGCGATCAACAAGAATTTAAAGAAGGGATAAGGTCAGAAACAGCACAATAAACGTAATTATGTAAGTTTAAAAACATATTAGAAAAAACAGAAGAAAAACGTTTGAAATGGTACGCACACTTCATAAGAATGGAAGAAGTGAGAATACTAAAGAAGACCTTAATTGGAAAGCTAATGGAAGAAGTGGAAGAGGCAGACCTAGAGATCGATGGATGGATTGAATGAGGAGAAGTATGGAAGCTAGAGATTTGAGGGAAGAAGATGCTTTAGACAGGAACGTCTGGCGACAAATCACTTTGGGTTGAAGGAGAAACACTGTATTGTGGAATATTCCTAATAAAATAAATAAATAAATTGGAAAATGAGCGTGAGAACAAAGGTAGTACTACAAGGGTAGACTTGTAACATGATCTGTGAATGTAACGTGTGAATGTTGTTCCGTAACTATGACGACAACCACTGTTAGTGAAGCAGTTAGTCAGCTGATCACAAGCTGCCGTGTGATTCGCTACCGGTTTTTATGCTCTAATGTAGGTGGATGGATGGAGAATTGGAAGATGTGCAAAGGCTTAAAATGCGAAACTGGTGGACAGTCACTAATAGAAATATTGGAAGAACTAAACCTAAGTGGATGGATGAAGTTTTGGTAGATGCCCAATGATACAAAATTCAAAATTGGTGGACAGTCACCAGGAATAGAGAGGTCTGGAGGAGAGTACTTAGGGAGGCTGTGACTTGGCCCACGTTGTTATGTCAAACATGATGAATAGGGCTACGATTTTTATGTAATAAAAGATAAGATTGAAATGCAGGTAGTATACATTATTGAACTGTTTGTGTGCAAAACCTAAACAAAAGACAGTCATAAGTCTAACTTCTCATTATATTATGTTGCAATCTTAACTTTTAGTACATAAAAGTCCTAGCTCTAATGATAATAGTATTGATTAAGGTTGAAATTAATGTAATTACTCATTAACATAATGTATTAGTTGAATGCAGGCTTTCACGGCCGGTAATCATGATGTTGAGTGATTCCGGGTTCTGTGGCCGTGGTCCATAGTTGGTGTTGATACCAGACGTTTCGCCCTCAACTGCGGAGGGCATCTTCAGTGGCGAGTGCTTCTAGGCGTGTTTCCTGGTCGGAAGCTCTACTTAGAGCTCTAAGTAGAGCTTCCGACCAGGAAACACGCCTAGAAGCACTCGCCACTGAAGATGCCCTCCGCAGTTGAGGGCGAAACGTCTGGTATCAACACCAACTATGGACCACGGCCACAGAACCCGGAATCACTCAACATCAACATAATGTATTATTAAATCGATGATTAAATTTGATACATTACCTGGGCGTTTTCAGGCTTAAAATTGCAGGTTTGTGCAGAAATTTGTGTTATAGCAAAACCGCAAATTAAAACAAAAATGGCTATCTTCAGCATTTTGTAAATTTCTGAAACAAAATTAAAATAGAATAATAATAATAATAATAATAATAATAATAATAATAACAAATAAATGTTGTACACAGTTCTGACAAGTGCTCGTGCTCTGGTGCAGTTCATTTACAGAAATAATACATATATAATATATACATTACAAGGCTTTAGTTAAAGACAGAGGGAAAACTAAATACATAAATTTAGGAGCCATATTCAAGACATTAAATAAAATCTGGTACATAAATAAACTTAAATAATACAGGGGAAATAAAATAAACAAAACAATATAGAATAAATTAATTCCAGACTGCTATGACCTCGAGATAGCGTGCTGCCTTGTCACGCAGCGGTTCCGTGGGTGAGGTCTTTTTTGGGCTTTTCCTCACCTATAAGACAAATGTCAAGATGTTTAGGGCCCAACGGTCCCCGAAAATCATCCGGCCATCATCATCAACCTTATCATTTCACGGTGTGGAAAGCAACGGGAAGCTATCACACATATAATTCCCTAGTAAAGCTGCAAAGCATAGCATTAAAATGATATGATTGCAGTGAAGGACCTGCCCTCGGGCAGAATTACTATAGAATAGAATACCAGAATGAAGAAGATAATTAAAGACATTAGAAAATAATATAAAACAAATTAAATTAAGGAAAAAGTTTAAAAATATAAAACACTCTGACATACAAAGAATTAATGTAAAGGAGAATGATACAAACAAAATCAGTTATTGATTCCAGTCTTGATAATCATAGCCTAATCATAGTTGACTATTTAAATATGTTGGTTTGGTGATTAGGTTTTATTGCCTATTTAACTCTAGCCTCAAATGGCAGTCAATGACTAATCACATTTCAATAAATTTTGATTTGCTACCAATCATAGTCGTTTTTCACCTCGATTTTATTACTTTCATTTTATCACTTTCATTTTGTCAAGAGGCTCCCAGATTGTATATATAGTGCACGAATGTAACTAAATTCTGCTTGCGAGATATAATAGAAAAACATTTGTAACAATTGATTACACCCTAAAAAAGAAACCACTGTCTGCACTTTCTTAAACGTATTATTTCCCAGGAATTAACGTTGCAGAAAAATATAATTGACACATTTACATAATAGGACATCAGAAATTAATTAATAACCTGTAATGCCGTGTTTCATTTTTGCTCCACTAGGGTGCATTCTTACAATATTGTGATTATGTTTGGTAATACATATGATCTGGTTACAGTGATGAACAAATGAAACATAACGTTTCTCATTTGTTTTCAAACAACGCCATTTACATTAATTATATAAATATTTTAAAATAACCATATTTAAATAATTATTTGTGAGTAAACGGCTTAATTTTATTCGTTAAATAGTCCTAGCAAATGCCACTCTTGATTTCTAAATTCTGTAGACTATTTAACGCATGCCCCAAATGGGAGTCAATGACCAATCACGTTACAATGATTTTTTATTTACAACCGATCACAGTCGTGTTTCGCCTAGAATTTACCAACTAAAGTTTATAATAATAAAGAAAGCACCTCCTTTTTTAACATTGTGAATAGGTCATAGCATTATTTTGCATGACTGACTCGCTAAGATATACGGCTACCAGATTGTATATATAGTGTATGAATGTCAACACATGCCGCATGCGGGAGTTAATATAAAAACATTTGTAGCAATTGATTATACCACCAAAAAAAAAAGAAACCACTGTTTGCACTTTCTTAAATGCATTTTCCCAGAAAAATATAATTGTCATATTTACATCATAGGACATCAGAAATGAATTAATATACAGTTTGATGTGTTCCATGTTTTCTATACTAGAATGCATTCTTAAAATATTGCGTTCCTTTGGCAATAAATAATATGATCTGGTTGCAGTGACGAACAAAAGAAGCAAATGAAGCGTACCGATCGTTTCTCATTTGTTTTCAAACATCGCCGTTTACATTAAATATGTAAATATTTTAAAATAACTATAGTTAAATAATGATTTGTGAGTAAACAGCTTAACTTTATTCGTTAAATAGTCCTAACAAATGCCACTCAAGATTTCCAATTTCTCTAGATAAATTCACCTCTCACTCCGTGAGTCGTGAATTTATCGATAATTTGGAAATACTCGTGGCATTACTTATGATAATTATGATAATGATAACAAAAGAAATATATGTTCCGTAGCCAGAAAAATGGGAACATTGGTTCGAATTGCTGAAGAATTCGCTTAGTACACGCAGTTCCTGCATGACGGACTTTTTTTAAAACACTTTTGAAAATATGAATGAAGCAATAAATTTAATTTATAACACTCTATTAAGTAACACTAAGAAATTGGGGCTCGAAGTAAACATAAAAACTAAATATAAACATAGAAATATATTATATAATGGAAACAGGCCTATACAGTTAATGGGAAATGAGGAAAATTTTGAAGAAATGGCTGAATTAAAAAATCTAAGAACAATAATCACAAATAGGAATGAGATGCACAACGAAATTAAACACAGACTCAATTCTAGAAATTCGTGCTATTATGTATTACAGAGATTCTTGTTGTCCTAACTACTTTCAAAAAACGTTCAACTGAAAATATATAAAACTATTGTTCTACCAGTTATATTATATGGATGCGAAACATGGACTCTTACTGTAGGGGAAGAAAGATGATTACGAATATTTGAGAATAAAGTTTTGAGGAATTTTTTTAGACCAAAGAGAGATGAATAAACGGATGAATGGAGAAAACTACGTAACTGTGAGCTACATGGGCTTTATAGGAAGCCAGATATAATAAGAATAGTTAAGCCTTGTGGACTGCGATGGGCAAGACATGTGGCATGAATGGGGAATAAAAAGAGGTGCATGGAAGCTTCTTTTAGAAAAACCGGAGGGAAAAAGGCCAATCGGTAGACCAAGAATGAGGTGGGAGAACAACATTATTCATGAATTGAGAGAAGTAGATTATGAAGGGGATGATTGAAAAACATTAACTTAGGATAGGGATGTATGGAGAGCTTATGACCGCACAACCATGAACCTATGGGTTCGATAGAGCCAGTGAGTTAATTAGTTAGCTAATTAGTTATTATAAATTGTTTATATAAGTTAAAATAAGTACAATTTCAAGTCAACTTACCAGCGAGTTGTAATATACACGTATCGAGTCTGACAGGTTATCGTGTGTTCTGTCCAGTTTGCCTGTTTATCCTATATAAGTGGTTATGTTTTATCTTCGCTGTTGGAAACATTTTTGACGCAAGCGGACAAATGTTAACATAGAGGCCATATGACATACAATAATAACTGTAATATTAACGACAAAACTTCTAAAACCAATTACTAGGGCATTCGATAAGTAATGACAACACTGTTGTAAAAAAAGCGATCCTAGTGGTCATCATTGATATCTTGTAGTATGTTGTTGAGCAGTCTTTGTTGTATAAATCTGTAATATTGAAAGTCTCGAAATAGCAATATTTTGTGAATACATTCACTGTTTCCCATACGTAGTAAATAATAACTAACTAACTAACTCACTGGCACTATCGAACCCGTAGGTTCATGGCCGCGCTCCATACATCCTTATCCTGAGCTAATGTTTTCCAATCATGCCCTGTATAATCTACTTCCCTCAAGTCATAGTTAATATTATTCTCCCACCTCATTCTTGGTCTATCAACTGGGAGTTTTCCCTCTGATGTTCCTACAAGAAGCTTCCATGCACGTCTTTCACTCCCCATACATGCCACATGCCCTGCCCATCGCAGTCTACGAGACTTAACTGTTCTTATTATATCTGGCTTCCTATAAAGACCATGTAGTTCACTGTTATTCAGTACTCTCCATTCACTTGTCTGTTCATCTCTCTTTGGTACAAACATTTTTCCTGAGAACTTTATTCTCAAATACTCGTAATCTCCTTTCCTCCCTTAAAGTAAGAGTCATGTTTCGCATCCATATAATATAACTGGTGGAATAATAGTTTTATATATTTTCATTTTTACGTTTTTTGAAAAGAGTTGGAAAGTCAATAGTCTCTGTAATGCATAATAGCACGCATTTCCAGAATTAAGCCTATGTTTAATTACTTTGTGCATCTCATTCCTATTTGTGATTATTGACTAAAAAGATGTTCAGTAGAATTTGTTTAGAAGGTGGAATTAGAAAGGACTAGAACATCCACCAAATTCATCAGACAGAAGCCTTTGGGACTATAACGTATTTAGAAAGATCAAAGAATATCTACGAGGCATTCGATTTCAATCAAGAGTTGATATCCAGAAAGCTCTAGATCGATCAGATGAGAGAGATATCCAGAAATGGTGCTGCAGATGGAGAGCACTATCTTCCAAAGATTTGGCAAGGTACGAGCATAATTGACTTGAGAGGAGACTTTAAATGAAGTTCGTAATGTCAAAAGTAACCTAAATAAACGGCTGTGGTATTATAGCAGTGTTGCCATTCTTATCGAATGCCCTAATAAATCACAATATGTTTTTTTTTTATCTGAAACGAACATTTAAAAATCCCTCAAACGGTCCCAATTTTGGATTGTTCACAACCAAACCCAGTATATACTACTAAAATAAAAAGAGGTAGATATTTTTCAAACATCAGCGAAATCTGACCATTAACTGACTCACTGGCGCTATCGAACCTGTAGTTAGTTTCATTGCCGCGCGGACAAAAGCTCTACATACATCCCTATCCTGAGACAATCTTTTTGCAATCATCCCTTGTATAATCTACGTCTCTCAAATCATTGTTAATATTATTCCCCCACCTCATTATTGGTTTATTAACTGTCCTTTTTCCCTCTGTTTTTCCTACAAGAAGACTACTCAACAATTATTACAAGATTATAATGTTCAACAATACTGTGTTTTGCCGATATTTTAATAATATTTAAAATTGTAATAAGTATGCATTTTTTGTATGATTTTATTATTCGCTGGTTGAGTGGAAGAGAAGACCTTATGGCCATAACTCTGCCAGCTTAATTATTATTATTATTATTACTATTATTATTATCATTATTATTATTATTATTATTATTATTATTATTATTATTATTATTATTATTATTATTATTATTATTATTATTATTATTATTATTATTATTATTATTATTATTATTATTACGTGGGTTTCGTGGTGGACGAAACGGAGCTTGGGCAAGTTTTCTCGGGGTTTCTCCAGTTTTCCCCTGCCACAAATTTCATTCCATCATTTCTCCATACTCATCTCATCCATTTCGTTTCATTTCATTCATCCGTCCCTGTGACGGTGCGTCAGGAGTGATCGACCGGTACCCTTGTCGTTCACAGACCTCTATAAATATAAGGGCTTCATCTCTTTTCATCCCTCGACCCGACCCTGAGTTGGATACGAGTTGAGGATATTTCGTTTATATTTATTATTATTATTATTATTATTAGTATTATTATTATTATTATTATTATTATTATTATTATTATTATTATTATTATTATTATTATTATTATTATTACATTTACTTTATTCTCTCCTCGCATTGGCGTAATTGTAATCTACTTCTAAAGTTAGGACGACTGAAATTCGAGGATACGCTATCCCGATGAGATGATAGGTGATGATAATGATAATGATGTGGCGCTGGAGAGACTTTAATTCTAAATTTAATCCAATGAGGTGAATGATAATATGGCCATATGATGTTCGGGGACCATTTGGGCCTTAACGTTTCCTGACACGTGTCTTAAAGATGAGGAAAAACCCTGGAAAAACCACAACCAGGAAATTTGTCCCAACCCGGGCCCGCTGCATGTCAAGGCTGCACGCTACCTCTAGACAACACCAGTGGACACTTCTTAATTATAGATTAGATTGCTTTTCCTACACGAAACTATCAACTGTTTCTAAAATGATGTATGGAGTAAGAAAAATTTTAACAAAGCAAAAAAAAAAAATATATATATATATATATGGTATATATAATAAGCTATATATGACATGAAATGAAAAATAAATGCCTGAGTATGGATTTGAGTAGCTGAAAATATAATTGAACGGGTGAGTGGAAAAAGGATAACATTCCAACTTCCTAGTTTGTGGGAAAACAAAAAAAATAAGTTTACAGAAAAAGCTAAGAGTGCTATCGGAAAATTTACTATTAGTGAATTGTAGAGCTAATCATTAAGTGTTCGCTCAAAAAATCTCATAGTTAAATACTTACTTGTTTAGTAATTATTAATTATTAAATCTGTTGGAATAGTATCCTTTTTCCACTCAATGTTTTGTCAATCGATAAAAATAATTAACTATTATGTTTTTTGTGTCATAAAATGTTTTAATAGTAAAAAAAAAACACTTTAAACTGTTTTTACTTTACACAATGCTGACCATGATACGAGTCTTCATTCATCCTTATCACTGTCTGCTGTATTTGAAGTTGGATACTTAAGGATATCTTCATAGAATGACTTGTACTCATCAGGTATGTAGTGCGTGACTTTTGAGATGTCTTGTATCTTTTTGATGTTGATTCCAAGTTTCCCAGTATATGCTGCAGTAGTAGGAAGTTCCACATAATCTTGTTTTTTCAACCTGAAAGTTCCATGGTGCAGACCATCAATGTATTCGGAAGCCTCGACACAGCCTTTCATCTTCTGAGTAAATACAAGTTGTCTGTACTTACTGATGTTGAATGTCAAATTTTTATTTTCAATATCTTTACATGTTTTCTTGAAATACTGTGGCCACCAGCCTTTGAAGTTGAGTACCTGGTTGTTTAGAAGCCTCTTTACTTCATATGGAGGGTTGAGTTTCCTGGCATTTCGAATGATGTCATCATACTGGTTTGGAGAGTAAATCCGATCCAATCTTCGAACTTGTCGTTTAATGACTGAAAATGTTCTGTCACATGGCAGAAAACTATGGCCTCGGATTGGGTAGAACTGGTGAATAACTGAGAATCTACCATTCATTGTTAGCGTTGCAAGCAACCTAGTTAATGTGTGGTTGCGATTCTGGCCAGCACATGCGTCGCTGAAGACATACAGGATCTTTACTTCTTCAGAGATCTGGTTAATGAAATCCAGAAGACAGCTGCATACTTCATTAGGACCCCTTAGAGCTTCACCCTCTGTGTACGTATAGAAAATTGAAGTACCACGGCCAATATCATGAATATTAAATACATAGTACCAAAGTTTACGGAGATAAAACATTTCTTGTACAGGAATGAAAGGGAGAGGCATGTTTTGCATGAAGTCAAACGCAATAGCCATGACATCATTTCTTTCCTTGCAGATATTCTTGACATTCTCCATCTTACTGTAAAATTTCTTTGCTCGCCTCTTATGAACTAGTAGCTCGGCAACAGCAGCCCTTTTTGCCACATCGTTCAGAGTTGAAGACTTTATTTTTGTGTTTAAGTCTTCACAGGTTGAGCAAACGTCTACTTGTGGCCTACCAAATCGGTACCCGTAGTTGTCATTGAAATGTTTCAAGTAGTACTCATATTTTATGACTCCCTTCAGATCAGGATGTTTTTTAATGAAGAGACCATGCATTTTTGAAACTGTCAAACTTGAATCCAAATATGTGACTGGAAGAGATGAGTAATGTGATTCTTTTTTAGGAAATGAGGATATATGATCATCTATTTTTATGACAATGTGTGCATCAAGTGTATTCCCCCGATTTTGGCTCTTCCCTCTCATATCAACCGGTGACTGATTAGTTGCAACAAGCTTGGTTAGGCGTTGGACTACTTTGCTGGAGATTGCATGCAAACTTATGTAAGCATTTCGACAAACTTCGACTCTGCTTGTCCCTTTAATGGCAAAGTACTTGAAAGACGACAAGTTTTGTTTGGAATTCTTTGTTAATGGACGGTGTCGAGCAACATCATATCTTTCTATCAGCCCCATAAGAAATGTATCCTTTTCATTTTTAGGACGACCATTGTATATATTATCAATTATTGAACCCTTCTCCTCAACACTGAAGTTTCCCATACACTTTTTACGGCAGTTACAATCTGGACCAGTTGTTTTAGCTTCAACTAATAAACCTTTACATGAAACAAATTCCTTGCCTTTCTGCCTAGCAAGTTTCTCTTTCTCTTTACATTGTAAGTCTTTATTAGCCTTACCTCTCTTTCGTTCAGGTTCATATTCTTCCTCGGAGTCACACATACTTTAGGACACAATACCCTGTCTTACAACAGAACTACAAAATAATGTAAAATATAAAATAAAAGCAATGACAATAATAATTATTGTCATTGCTTTTATTCAGAGAACTGTGATATGCAACTTTATACAGTGAGTAATATAACAACAATGAACTCCAGGTTATTAATTTTGTTACTGACAATAATGCCAACTTCATGAATACACAATATTGAGTAGAAAAAAGATAATATTCCTGGAATGTTATCCTTTATCCACTCAACTAAAATTTCAATGCTGGTTTTAACAATATATAATACTGGAATATAACCCTTTTTACACTCATTGGATAGCTTAAGCAAAGATCTACAAAATGGCTATTTCAGTTTAATTTCTCAAATTTTTGGAATGTTATCCTTTTTCCACTCACCCGTTCAATTATATATATATAATGTCCACCGCTGTGGTCTCGAGGTAGCGTGCTGCCTTGTGACGCAACGGGCCCGAGTTCGATTCCCGGTCGGGGCAGTTTTTCTGGGTGAGGTTTTTATCGGGGTTTTTCCTCACCTGTAAGACAAATGTCAGGAAAACTTTAAGGCCCAAACAGTCCCCGAAATCATATGGCCATCATCATCATCATCCTTCACCGGTGTGGAAAGCAACGGGAAGCTACCACACAGACAGTTACACAGTAAAGCTGCAAGCATAGCATGAAGATGCTATGATTGCAGTGAAGGATCTGCCTTCGGGCAGAATTACTATGGATGGATATATATATATATATATATATATATATATATTATATATATATATATATACTAGCGGACGCGGCAGACGTAGTCCTGCCCGAACGTTCAATTCTCGCCTCATGGCCAGACGATAAAAATAAAAATTTATTTTTACCATAAAAATCACTAGTTAAGACGTATTAAATAAGTTCACAAGAAAACTCCTCACTGCCATCTGTTAAGCGTGCATGATGACGCTACATTTTTGTCGCTCGGAATATGTGGATAATGCAGATGACTACACATCTGACATAAAAAGTCCTATAACCCGATAGCAGCGCCACCTACAGAGTATAATTGTGAATCTAAACTATTCAGGGACCCACTCAAACACGTACAAACAATTTCACCAAAATCGCTCCAGTGTTTAGATAGTTTTTAATTTAGGATTTCAAATAAACCTCCACTTTAAATTGTTGGATTTCGCTCATTTTGGATGATATCTACCTCGTTTTATTTTCATACTATATACTGAGTTTCGTTGTGAAACATAAAAAAATGGAGCGATTTTCAAATTTTCACTTCTGGTCAACTCCTATACTTATGGTTTTAGAGGGTCCAATTGTGAATCTAAATCCATCCAGAGACCCAATCAGACACACACACAAAAATTTCATCAAAATCGATCCAGTCGTTTAGGAGTTCAGTGATAAACACACTTAGGCCTACAGAAAAATTATATATATTGTCTGCCCAAAGGATCTGTACCCCCGTAAGATATGCGAACTAAAGCCTACTTCATATTCTGCCTCCCTGCATTCCTATCTCTCCCTCTCTCCTTTCTATCTCTCTCTTGCACTCCAGTGTTGTCAACTTATCTCCAACCTTGCATTATTCAATATTCAAGAGCCATAACACTGAATGAAATTTGGCAACATCCCTACTCGGTTAGTTACCATGGTTGTCGTTTCTGTAGTTGGAAGGAAGTGCGGTCAAATGGTGTGGGTATAGATGTGCACTTTTCTAATAACGATGTCAGCGCTGTAGGGGCATAGATCCGTTGGTCCGAGTATATATATATATATATATATATATATATATATATATATATACCCGTCGTTGCCCAAGAATCTATTCATCCCGACGATTTTAATTAATCGCTATATATCAAGTTTTATTTCGATGAAACAAAAATTGTGGCCGCTAGAGCGTTAACGGACTATAGCATTGCGAGCTCTATCCCGCTGCTTCTCATGATATAGAATTCTGCGTTATCCGGGAATCTACTTATCCAGATCTTCTTGGCATCAATGAGTTGAAAGATAAAAATCGTTATTGTGAGTTATCCGTAAAAGATAGACATATACTGTCGCGGACTTTTTTGTCGATTTTTTATATATTCAATTCTGTGTATATTAATTTGGTGTATTTGTTACGGTTTAGGCAGCTCAAGCCATTTAAGTGTCAAAAAAGATAATTTTTAGTGTACCGATACCGTTTGTCAGCTCCGACCCTATAGTACGGCCCTAGGGTAATACGTTAAATACGTTAATTGCCCCATAACAAATCTCTAAATGATGGTGGAAACCACATTCAAATCGGTCAAGTTGTTTTTGAGTCCACAAAGGACAGACAGACTCACACTCAATATATAGGCTATATATATATAATTTATTTGTTTATTTGTAGTGTATATAGGCCTATTTAAGAATACTTTTCTTTATAGAGCGTAAAAAGGGCGTTAATGAATCTAGTGGAACATTTTACTATAATGTTTTAGTTAATAAAATATTTATGATGTTAATGACTGAATTAGTTCCCATGCTACTAATGAGAGCCACGTTGAGGTTTATGGAAGGTAAGATAAAAAAAATCCCAGTTTTTACTGTTTGTTAATAAAATATTTATGATGTTAATGACTGAATTAGTTCCCATGCTACTAATGAGAGCCACGTTGAGGTTTATGGAAGGTAAGATAAAAAAAATCCCAGTTTTTACTGTTTGTAGCAATTGGTTTCATCTATAGATTCTTATCAGATCAAGAGTTATAACTATTAATTTTATTAAAGGCCCTATTTATAAGTGGAACACCCAGTATATGTTAATATAAATAACATTATTGTTATTACGTTTCATGATAAGATTGTTCAAGGCATTCTAACAGTTAGGATATCCATTTACACTAAACACCATATTGTGCAATTCAGTATGAATTAATTTTATTAATATTAATTTTATAAATGTTTATTGTTAATATGTTAAATTTAACTACTTGTTTTTGTATTTATTAAATATAAAATAATAAATATTATAGTTTTTGTACTGTACAGGATGTATTAACATACTTATTGTAAAAGTTTGCCTTTTGTACGTTCACAAGAAAAGTGTGTAAATGCAAAAATATCAATTTTTAAGGATTTTAGTGATAATAAATTCTGTCTTCAAACCACAGTTAGTCCAAAAACATTCAAGATTAAAAGTGTATAAAACACTGGTTGTTCCAACTCTTTTGTACGGTAGCGAAGTATGGACATTGAAACAGAAGGATATAGAGAGACTTAGATCTGCTGAAATGAAATAGTTTCTAAGGGCTGCAGAATACACACTACTAGGTCATAAAAAAATGAAGACATTTTTATAACGGTTTCAATTAAAAGGCCCTTAACATCCTTTACTTATATCGTTGAATAGAAAAGAAAATTCAATTCACTTACTTATTCATTTACTAGGGCATTCGAAAAGTAATGGCAACACTGTTTGTAAATCCCAGTATTTATTCTTTGTAGCAATTGGCTGCATTTATAGATTCTCATCAGATCAATAGTTATAACTATTAATTTTATTATATGCCCTATTTATTAGCGGAACATGTGGTATATGTTTATATAAATAATATTATTTTAAAATGAAGACATCTTAGAAGAATTACACATGGAACCTTTAAAAAACAAAATTTCTGATTATAAGTCAAGATGGATGCAACATGTTTATTGAATGGAATATCACAGGATACACAAACAAATGTTAAGATATCAAACTGCAGGAAGAAGTCCAGGACGTCCACTCAAAAGACTATTGGATGGTGTATTTTATTGAGGTCGTAACAGGTCTACAAATGGCCTAAATTCTTGAATAGACTATGATAATGATGATGTACTTGCACAGGTAGTTACCTGTTGATGTGTACTTTTATTACACACCATGTCGATTTTGATACGTTTATATTATTAATACGAGTGTGGAAAATGAAATATCACAGTTATCAAACACTTTACCACATGCGCCTTTCGCCAACATAAAAACTAAAACGTACCGTATGGTGACTCACTTTAACGTAAACAAAATTAAGGATTTCCTGTATACATCAGATCCCAGAGCATTTCGTATCCGTCACATTTAAATAGTTGTTTTTTTACCCTTAAAACCCGTTCATGACACATTAATCTTCTTCTTCTTCTTCTTCTTCTTCTTCTTCCTTTCCAGGATTAGGTCAATGCGACCTGTTCCGGTCTCAAGTCCATCGTTTCCTAGGCCGTCCCAAAGATCTTTTTTATTCTCCATGTGGTTTGTAGGTGTTGATCTTTTTGGGTAATCTTGTATTGTCCATTCTGTCTAAATGTTCTTTCGATTGGTATTTGTAGTCTTCTAGTTTATCAGGTATTGAAAATATCTCCAGTTCATTTCTTATTGATTCATTGTGTAATCTATCCATGCGTGTACATCCTTTTACGGATCTTAAAAATTTCATTTCAGTGGCTTGAATGTGTGAAATATCTTTTTTTGCAAGTACCCAAGATTCAGATCCATATAAAAGAACAGGAATAGCCATAATTTTATAAAACCTGATTTGAGTTTCTCTTCGAGTCTTTCGGACGGTTCTTTTTATGGTGCCACACATCATTTGATATCGGTTTAATTTATTATGTATATCCCAATCATAGCTATATGTTATATCTGAACCAAGATAGTTAAAGTGTGCTATCTGTTCTATTATTTCATTATTGATCACTATCTTTGCTCTGACTGGTACTTTGCCTTGAAACGCCATAATTTTAGTTTTTGAAATTGAGACTTTGAGATTATAGTAGAATCCTAATTGATTCAACATGTAAATGGCTCTTTGTAAATCATCCTCTGACTTCTGTATGATTACCAGATCGTCTGCATAATTAAAATATGCATATACACATTCTTATTAATTTGTATTCCTATTGGACTTATTTTTTTCCATTTTCGTATAACCTCGTCAAAATATATATTAAACAATGTAGGTGATAATGTACTTCCTTGTCGAACTCCTTGATTTATTAAAATTTCTTCTCTGGAATAATTATCTAAATTAAGGATAATTTTCGTGCCATTATAAAGACTTTTTATTCCTTCTATAAGTTGAGCCGGGTACCCTCTTGCCTTCATTATTTCCCGCCATGACACATTAATAAAAACACTAACATTTGAATGTACAGAAATTGCCTATTATTATTATTTTTGGTATTATTATTATGTATTATTATCCAAAATTTATAAAGTCTACTTTACCTAAGGTATATTATGGTTATCGATCTACGTATCTTCAATGGCTCAGTCAAAGGTTGAGCTTTAGCCTAATTAAAGATACGTGTTGTGATGTTGGCCGATACACGTGCACTTCATGTTCAGAAGGTTCGTGGAGAATAACAGTGGATATGACACAGCAAAGAATTACGTGTGTGATTTTTGTTCTTTTTTTTCTTCTTCTTCTTCTACTACAAGGTTTAGGCTATGCAGCCTGTTCCGGCGAAGTTAAAAGTGGAGTCCATCTTCTACGTGGTCGGCCAACATCTCTTGTTCCTCTGGGATTATACAGGAAGGTTCTTTTTGGTATTCTTTCGTTGTTCATTCTCATTAAGTGTTCTGTCCATTTCTTATTATTTTCGCTGATTTTATCTTCAATTTTATATATATTTAATTCTTCTCGTATAGTTTCATTCCTTATTCTATCAGCTCTTGTGCATCCTTTCACATTACGTAAAAACAGCATTTCCGCAGTCTGTATCCTGCTTTTATCCCTTGATTTCATTATCCAATTTTCACTTCCATACAACAACAAAGGAACAGCCATTGTTTTATATAATTTAAGTTTCGTATGTTTCCTTGTTTTCCGACCTAAGGTTCTTTTTATGGTTCTACAAATAGCCTGAAATTTATTTACTTTATTTTCTATATCTGTATTTTCTCTATAAGTTATATCACATCCTAAATATTGGAAATGTGATACTTGTTCTATTATTTTGTTATCCAGTACAATTTTTGATCTAATTCCATTTTTGTTCTTAAAGACAGAAACTATTGCATTTTTATGTAGTTCAGCCTTTTCTTTAACTAACTCACTAGCACTATCGAACCTATAGGTTCATGGCCGCAAGGATATAACCTCTCCATACATCCCTACCCTGAGTTAATATTTTCCAATCGTTCCCTATATAATCTACTTCCATAAAATCATAGTCAATGTTATTCTCCCACCTCATTCTTGGTCTACCAACTCGGCGTTTTACCTCTGGTTTTCTTACAAGATGCTTCCATGCACAACTTCCATTCCCCCATTCGTGTCACATGTCCTGGCCATCCCAGTCTACGAGACTGAATTGTTTCTTATTATATCTGGCTTCCTATAAAGACCATGCAGTTCATTGTTATGAAGTCTTCTCCATTCACCTGTCTGTTCATCTCTCTTATGTATAAAAATTTTCCTAAGATTCAGCCTTTTCTTTAGCTTTCAATTAGGTGGTCGGAATTATCCAATTTCAGCCATTTCTTTAGCTTGCAATAAGGTGATCGGAATTATCCAATTGTTAAGGAACTCTGATCGAACCTAGGTACTAGAATACAATTTTTTTTACGTTGATTAATAGTATATTTGTATTTTATTTATACCTAAGTAAGGTAATAGAACAGTAAATACTGTAATAATCTTCTTTTATTCAGTTTTTTAGGAATAATATTACAGTTACTGGACTAATTGCTAACGTGATCGATATCCCCCCCCCCTTTCACCTTACTCTAGTTTCTACCAATTTCCAATTATTTCACCTTGAAATTATCAGTAAATGCGTCACCGAAGATAATGCTAGTCCTATTCACTTGTTTGTCCCACATGGCACGAATGCTTCATTCCATTTAGAGGATATAATGTGAAAACAAGCCTAAACAATTGTTTAACAGTGAAAATTATTACAATAATTATAATGGCGTGAGCATCACAATACGTTACTTGTTCTATGACTAATTCATTACCACTATCGAACCCGGTTGTTCATGGCCGCCCGCGCGGGCACAATCTCTCCATACATTCCTAGCCTGGACTAATGTTTTCCAATTATTCCCTGCATTAATTCGCCTTCCTCAAATCATGATTAATATTTTCTCCCATCTCAATATTGGCGTAATTACATGGGTGCTTTCCAATTAGGTTTCCTACATGCCTCTCTTGCATTTCCCTGTCGTACTACTTGTCCTACCCATCCCAATCTAGGAGACGTAACTGTTTTTAAATTAAAATATTAAAATAGATTCCTGGCAGGTGCCGTCCTCCTTAGCTATGTTATTTTATTTAACTTTTAACAAATGTAGGCCTTTCCGAAACCGGCTATCATCTTCAGCAGAAGGATACATGCTAATAACTGCAGCAGTTGTTTTGCGACGCTTTTGACATTAGTGAGCTTCCAGTGTCATCAGTAGCTACTGACTCTGGCTCTATTCTTATTATGTTTAAATTCCCATAAATATCATGTTGCTCTTAAAGTTCTTAGGAACATTTTTCGACCGAAGAGAGACGAATAGACAGGCGAATGGAGAAGACTACATACAAGTGAGCTACACGATCTTTACAGGAAACCAAATATAATAAGAATAGTTAAGTCTCGTAGACTATATTGGACAAGACATGTGGCACGAATGGCGAATGAAAGAGGGGAATGGAAGCTTCTTGTGGGAAAATCAGAAGGAAAACTCCCAGTAGATAGACCAAGAACGATGTGGGAGAATAATATTAACCATGTTTTGAGGGAAGTAGATTATATAGGAGATGTCGGAAAACATCGCATCAGAATATGTGTAGAGAACTTATGTTCGCACGGCCATGAACCTACGGGATCGATAGTTCCAATGAGTTATATATATATATATATATATCCATCCATCCATCCATCCATAGTAATTCTGCCCGAGGGCACGTCTTTCACTGCAATCATAGCATTTTCATGCTATGATTTGCAGCTTTGCTAGGAAATTATAGGTGTGGTAGCTTCCCGTTGCTTTCCACATCGGTGAAGGATGATGATGATGATAAGGATGATGATGATGGCTGGATGATTTTCGGGGACCGTTGGGTTCTACGCTTTCTGACATTTGTCTTACAGGTGAGGAAAAACCCCGAAAAAAAACTCACACAGGAGCCTGCTCCGACCGAGAATTGAACCCGGGCCCGCTGCATGACAAGGCAGCACGCTACCTCGAGACCACAGCGGTGGAAATATATATGTATATATAAAATAGTTACGTTTATTTCCACACATATGTTAGCGAGTGATATGTGGCCAGCACATAATCTTGGCTGGGGAAGACCGGTTAAATTTTATCAGAGCCCTCTTTTTTTTCAGGCTCCACGTTCCTTTGCGAGTCCAGAATCCTTCACACTCGGGACCCACGGCTTTAAGTGCGTTTTGGAGTACTTGTCCCTCGGAGTTTTCCGTCCTAAATTTCATCAAAACAACGACCGTTATAATGATTTATAAATTTTCGCTTCAGGTGAACTCTTAAACCTTAATAGCCTATTTTGGTGGTTAACGAAATTTAATTAATCTCCATATGCCAAGTTTGGTTTCGATTAAGCAAAAATTGCGTTTTCTAGAGCATCGTTCCCCAACCTGGGGGTTCGCAAAATATTTCGAAAGGTTCTCTATATAAATTTATACTATGTAATTAATAATTTTCCTCGTTTTTTTGAATATCGTATACATATTATAAAATTAATTCGTTAAATCTAGAGTAAATCAAAATACATTATAAATATTAATTTATATTTATTGCAATTTAGATGTACTATTTTTTTATATTTTTTAAAACCTGGTTGATTGGCAGACAAGGCCTTAAGGTCTTAACTCTGCCAGGTAAAATAAAGCTATTATTATAAAACGTTTGTGTAATGGCGGGTTTCAAGTTTAGGCCTATTACTGTTTTCTTCATTTCTCCGGCAGAGTAATAATAATAATAATATTATTATTAGCTAGGAATTAAATGTTATATATGTTGACTGTATCTGTATATTTAAAAGTCAGTGGTTCACCCAATTCAAATCGTTGTGGAAGGGGTTCGCGAGTCGAAAATGGTCGCTGCTCTAGAGCATTAACGGTCACACAAACACGCACGCTTGCACACACATATGTCTTTTCACACAAGTATATGGGCTATTTACACTCGTATATAAATGTTGGTGGTTATACAAAACCTTAGCAATACCTGCACTTTGCTACGGCAGTGAGGCATGGACTTTGAGGAAAGGAGTGGAGAGCAGGATAACTTGTAGTGAAATGAGTTATAGGCCTACAGCAAGTACACCAAATAGGAACACAAACGTAATGATGATGTCTTGAAGGAAGTTAGTTTAGAACCAGTCATTTAAGTACGATCACATTTCTCCATTATTCCACGAATTGTCATGGCTACATCTAAAAGAGAGAAGAAAATCGCACTGTCTAATTCTCCTATTTAAGATCCTACATACCTCGATTCCCAATTATTTATCATCCCGTTTCCAGTACCATAACTTAAACACAAGATCACAACATAGTCTCTTACTTAATATACCGCAACATAGGACATCACATCACTCCATGTCATATACCATCTCCACTTCTCGCAACTGGAATTCCCTACCACAAGAAATAAGGGGCTGCCGGACATTGTCAACTTTTAAAAGAAATCTAAATTTATATTTGCTCTAAACTCGACTTCATTATTATCCAGTGTAAGATATATATATTAATTGGTGTTTCCCGTATAATGTATCATATTTATATTATTATTATTATTATTATTATTATTATTATTATCGTATCATTATTGTTATTACCCTATAAAATGTCGTTTGTACATGACATTTACATTGCTACATTTATTGTATCTTTAACTGTTTATAATTAGTATAGTGTATATCTATATTTGTCGAATATTTATTTGTATTTGTGCTGGTTGAGTGGAAGAGAGGGCCTTATGGCCTTAACTCTGCCAGAATAAATAAAGTATTATTATTATTATTATTATTATTATTATTAAGTACATACGAGTTACCAAGGCTATGCTTCGTATTTACCAACAGGGAAGGGGTCTCGGGACCGTCCAAGGGAAGCGCTGGTTACAAGATTCATCATTGAGATCGTTACAGACCCTAGGCCTCAGACTTGGATAGAAGAAGAAAAAGTTATAAATTTTTGTCATGGGCATTTTCGGTGTCAACTAGATAGTCGATGTTCTGTAATTCTTTTTAAAAGTTTTAATAGCTTCAAACCACGAAAAAAAAACAATCAGCCAGGAAACTTGTCCCGTCAGGGGGTCGAACCCGGGCCCGCTGCGTGGGTAGGCCTAGTAGAGTTGCAGTTGCAATAAAAAAGCATTGGATAAAGAATCTACGAGGATCTCAGCGTAGGCAAGATTTTAAAAAAATCATGAAAAGAATACCAATTGATTCAATCCTTCGGAATTCAATAAAATAAAGTTATTGAAGTTAAATGACTTTTCCTCTAAAAAAATTCGTCAGTGTCACTTCCTATAATCTAGACATGATTCTCAACGCGAGTTTTAATCTCTTCCCTACTTATAACAAAATGACGTCAAATTAACTCTTAACAGAACTGTCATTTCAAACAACTCTTTTCTATAAACAGATTATATTCAAGACAGGTAATTTTATTCGTACATTCTGTGCTGTGACATTCCTAATTTGTTTTATATGACGTTCAAATGAACTTCTGTCAATGATTGAACCAAATCACATAATGCAAAGTCTACATTCTATTAGGTTGTCAAAGAAATAATATCGGTTTTTAATTTAATATTGTGTATAAATAAGTTATGTCTGTTGTCATCTTACCTCATATTGGCTGTTTCTTATAAGACATATTTCAGAACATCTCTATCTTATGATTTGTACAGACCGATGGTCTGGATCTTGACTCCTGCTCCCTCTTTTTGTAGTTCAAAGAACATTCATATTAAATCTTCGGGGATTCTCTTCTTGTTCTTCTGGAGAGAGAGAGAGAGAGAGAGAGAGAGAGAGAGAGAGAGAGAGAGATTTAATATGAAACTTCTTTGGACCACAAAAAGAGGATTCAGGAGTCGATATCCTGCTGATGATGTAGTACTATTGGGCGATAGCGAAGAGATACTAAGGGCCAACACGCATAAACTACTGAGTAACAATAAGAAATTGGGACTGGAAGTAAATATCAATAAAACTAAATATATGGTCACACATGACTTACTCCCTATATTGATGACATTCTAGGAGATCATCAATGTGCATTTAGAAGAAACAGGTCTACAACAGATCAGATTTTCAGTTTAAGACAGATTTTAGAGAAGAAATGGGAATATAATGGTACTGTACATCAACTATATGTAGACTTCAAAAAAGCATATGATTCAATTAAGAGGGAGAAGTTATATAGTATCCTGCTGGAGTTCGGAATTCCTAAAAGTTAGTTAGACTTATATGAATGTGTCTAAATGGCTCAAAGAGTAGGGTGCGTGTAGGCAAACAGTTTTCAGACACTTTTGAAATCCAGAATGGGTTGAAGCAAGGAGATGCACTATCTCCTTTACTATTTAATTTTGTACTAGAGCATGCCATTAAATCTTTAGAGAATGAGGAAGGCTTACAACTCAATGGTATTAATAAGCTGTTAGTTTATGCTGATGATGTAGTACTACTGGCCGATAGCGAGGAGATACTAAAGGCCAACACGCACACACTATTGAGTAACACTAAGAAATTAGGACTGGAAATAAATATCAGTAAAACTAAATATATGGTCACACGTAGAAATTCAGTATATAATGGAAGTGGACAGCTAATGACAAATGAGGGAAATTTTGAGGAAGTGGCTGAATTCAAATACCTAGGAACAATAATCACAAATAGGAATGAGATGCAAAAGAAATTAAACATAGGCTCAATTCTGGAAATGCATGCTATTATGCATTGCAGAGACTTTTGATGTCCCAACTCCTTTCAAAAAACGTTAAGCTGAAAATATATAAAACTATTATTCTACCAGTTATATTATATGGATGCGAAACCTGGACTCTTACTTTAAGGGAGGAAAGGAGATTACGAGTATTTGAGAATAAAGTTCTTAGGAAAATTTTTGGATCAAAGAGAGATGAACGGACAGGTGAATGGAGAAGACTACATAACAATGAACTACATGGTCTTTATAGGAAGCCAGATATAATAAGAACAGTTAAGTCTCGTAGATTGCGATGGGCAGGACATGTTGCGCGTATGGGGAATGAAAGACGTGCATGGAAACTTCTTGTAGGAAAGCCAGAGGGAAAACGCCCAGTTGGTAGACCAAGAATGAGGTGGGAGAACAACATTAACTATGATTTGAGGGAAGTAGATTATACAGGGAATGATTGGAAAGCATTAGCTCAGGATAGGGATGTATGGAGAGCTTATGTCCGCGCGGCCATGAACCTTCGGGTTCGATAGTGCCAGTGAGTTAGTTAGTTAGTTATATGGTCACACATATAAATACATTATATAGGCTAATGGAAATGGGCAGCTAATGGCAAATGAGGGAAATTTTGAGGAAGTGGCTGAATTCAAATACCTTGGAACAATATTCGCAAATAGGAATGAGATGCACAAATAAATTAAACATAGGCTCAATTCTGGAAATGCGTGCTATTGCGCATTACAGAGGCTCTTGATGTCCCAACTGCTTTCAAAGACGTTAAACTGAAAATATATAAAACTGTTATTCTACCAGTATTCCTGAACGGCGCACTTTTGAACCAGCGTTCATCAGAGGCGCCCTCAGGAAAACGACAACGAATTTCAGAGCACTGATCCCTCCTGTGGAAAAACTAGGAAGCTTGATACAGCCGTCGTATTGAATAATTAACCTCCTAGTATATCTACCCACGGACAAAGAGGGCATAAAAATAAGTCCCTATATTGTCAGGGACACTTCGGTGTCCCATACTTCGTCTGGTCTGGTATTCCTGAAGCAGTTCCAGGTAGATGTTGAAAAGAGTAGGTGCTAGAGGACACCCTTGCCGTACGCCCGTTCCAATTTCTCTACCCTCTGATATTTCTTCTCCTATCTTCACTTTTATTCGCTGTTTCATATAAAGATTGCTTATGAGCCTCCTCTCCTTCCAGTTCACGCCAATTTTCTTCAAGATCCTCAGGAGTTTATTGCAATTTACTCTGTCAAAGGTCTTTTCCAGTCAACATATACTGCATAAACTCCTTTATCTTTTACTATATATCTTTCTCCTATTGTTTGTATCAATCCAATTGCACATCTCGTACCCTTTCCCTTCCTGAAGAAAAACTGTTATTCTTTCAATATTAGAGCGTAAACGTCGATATACATGTATATAAAAAAATACCTCTACTGTAGTAATATAAAGAAGTAAGTGAACTCCAAACAATCAACAATAATAAAAAATTATGTTATAAATACAAACAATTTAAAAATAATTAGTAAATAATAACTAACTCACTGGCACTATCGAATCCATGGATTCATTGCTGCCTGGACATAAGCCCTCTATACATCCCTATCTGAACTAATGTTTTCCAATCATTACCTGCATAATATACTTCAATTCATGGTTAATGTTATTCTCCCATGTCATTCTTGGTCTGCCTACTGGGTGATTTCCCTCTGGATCTCCTGCAAGCAGCTTCCACGTCCCTCTTTCATTCCACATGTTCTCCCTATCCCAGTCTACGAGACTTAACTTTTCTTATTATATCTGCTTTCCTGTATAGATTGGGGGCACGTAGTGTAGTAGTTAAGGCACTGTGCTATACGCCGGAAGGTCGAGGGTTCGAGTCCGGTGGGGTCAGGATTTTTAAACTGAACGAAACCTTCTGGCGGCACTATGGTCCTGGAGTCGACTCAGTCTCTAACGAAAATGAGTACAAGACGCTTGTTCTGGAGCAGGGCTGACAACCCGGCTGACATCAAGTGCCGATTGCTAGAAAAAGTGGGGGCCTTAACCTCCCACTACCCCAAGGGCCTCCTGAGATTTCTAGTGGGATCACTTACTTTACTTCCTATATAGATTATCCAGCTCATTTTTATATTGCCTTCTCCATTCGCCTGTCTGCTCCTCTCTCATTGGCTCAAATATTTTCATATTTTCAAATACTGGTAATCTTTTCTCCTCCCTTAAAGTACGAATCCATGTTTAAATATAGGCCTATATGTAAATTTAGCCTTGGTAATCTATTAATAACTAATAATAAATTGAACACCCCAGATAGCAAAAAATCTGGAATTTATCAAATTAATTGCAAGGACTGCAATAAAGTATACATCGGAGAAACAAAAAGAGAATTGGACACTCGCACTAAGGAACACTTCAGAAATATTAAAAATGGTGAAATTGAAAAGTCAGCAATTGCAGCACATAGTTTATTGGAGAATCATAAAAAGAAGCCCTACTTTTAAAACATTTGAAAAAATCTTTGGAATTGACAGTTTGGGAGAAGATACATATTCAGAAGAACAAATTTAGATCCATGAATTTCGAGATTCCTCATGAACGTGACCTCATCTCAAAGTTCATCAAATCATCACCAGATGACACCGTTATTGATGGAGATTCCAACTAAAATCCGGTAGTCATAATGTCGGTTGAAAATGAGAGAGATCCTTCTCTCGAAAACTAGTTCCCGTGTTTGAAGAAACATAAAATATGAGGTAAGATGTTAAAAATTGACTCATTAATTTACGAATTAAGAAACTCATAATGTTATTTCCCATATTTAACTATAAATAAAAAGGGTATTATTTAGGAAAAGAAGAATATCATAAAATGATTATTTTAGATTGACATCCTAATGTTATGAAATTAACTAATTCTCCCATAATCAGAAATACGGTCACGAGGTAGCGTGCTGCCTTGTCACGCAGCGGGCCCGGGTTTGATTCCCGGTCGGGACAGTTTTTCTGGGTGAGGTTTTTATCGGGGTTTTTCCTCATCTGTAAGACAAATGTCAGGAAAACTTTAAGGCCCAAACGGTCCCCGAAATCATATGGCCATCGCAATCATCATCATTCATATTCATCTTAGATTAAGCTTAGGATTAGGGACTCTCCTGGGGCACCAATAACATCATCATCACCCGTCATATCATCGGGGCAACGTAACCCCGCATTCCAGGCGCCCCAACCTCAGAAGTGGGTTACAAGTACGCCATACCAGGAGAGAACACCAGGAATGTCGAAAGACAACCTGGTTCATTTGCAAAAAAAAAATATACATATAGTATGCAAAAAATGTAATAATACATAATCTAAAAAAATAACAAAGATACATACGCCAGCTAATAATTAAAAGAAATACACAAAATGGAATTCAGAGAACCTTGACAGAAATAAAATGGAAATATGAGCTTGAAGCACAGTTATGTAATAACATGATGAAACAAACCACAACCATCTTGATTTTTTACCGATTGGTAAAAATTGCGATACTCTTGTGACATATACAGAGTGCTCTAAAATTACCCTTACAAACTTCTAGGATTTGTAGAGAGGACTGTGTCGATAATATTTAGAATTGGAAACCATGTCCGCAAACTTACCGTTTCCGTGCTACAGCCGTTTGAAAACAAGCATTGCCTGAACGTACGTCACGTGTCTCAACAAGTAATAGCTTCGCGATTCGTCTAAACCGAAAATCTCCCTATCGAGTATTCGAAGACTTGGTGATTTTTTTTCAAAAAATGTATTTTTTTTTAATTTTGAAAACTACACAAATTGATTGTGGAGGGTATATTAGGGATTATTATTGCAACTCATGATTCAGTTTCAATTTTGTTTCTTTGGTTATTAATGAGTTAATTGTAAAACAAGTGATGTACTGGGTCATGTCTCATAATAAATTACTTGCTGTAGCACGGAAACGGTAAGTTTCCGGACATGGTTCCAAGTCTGAATATTTTCAACTCAGTCCCCTCTACAAGTCCTAGAAGTTTGTAAGGGGAATTTTAGAGCACCCTGTAGAAAACAAAAAAAATTGTAGAGGATAAAATGAACATTGACAGTTCCATAGACAATTCACTAATAAAAGTAGTACTACCCAATAGACGGAGTCGGTGGAGTAATACATTATGCAAGATTGTTTACAGTAGAACTAGAATTTAGCTCGGATACAGTATAACCAGCATTAATATTTAATTTTAGGAAATGACATTTTGAGGTTATTTTAATTATATTATTTTTAGTCTGATCATCTTACCTCAATATTAATGTTGATTTGTTCTTGAACATATTTCAAAACAATTCTGTTTTATCGTCAGCTGACGATTTGTTCAAGAACAAATCAACATTAATATTGAGGTAAGATGATCAGCTGACGACAAAACAGAATTGTTTTGAAACACGTTCAAGAACAAATCAATATTAATATTGAGGTAAGATGATCAGACTAAAAATAATATAATAACCAGCATTGTTACGGTGAATTAAAAAGCTATAGTAACAATTGTTTGATAATAATTACTATAAAACTATGGTAACAAATATGATTTGGAGAATAATTATTTCACAATTAATTCGCATAGGCCTACATATATGTTCTATAATTCGTTTCAATGAGGAAATTGTTTTTCCGTGGCAGTGCTTCAAGAAGTTTATTAATGACAAGGAAAATATATAACAAACAGGACCTGGGTTTAGAAGTGAAATATATTATAAAGATAGGTAAACTTTTTAAACACTTAAAAGGAAGTGGGTATAAGGTAAAAAAAATATATAATCATTTATACTCTCTCTTTGCTGTATTAAGAACAAATTATTCATAATTACATTCAATGTTTTAATATGAATGAAGGTTAGATTCCATTTCTTCGAATGGACAATGTCTTTATACAAGGAAGGTGATCGCTAGGGCTGAAAAAATTATTGGTTATAAGCTAGGCTGCATCGTACTTACCGCTATGTTTACAAACTGCACGTTGACACGCGCTATTCGGGACAGACTTCTAGTATAGTCTACTTTGTGTAGGAATGGACTCATCTTTACACAATTTTTGTTTCGGGATTCTGATACAACTATACGTCACGTGAATAGGTCTATTACTGAGGAGAGTCGAACATACACACTCTCCGCTCCGAGCAGGCAGTGGAGACGCTCGACAAGACACGCATTTTGTAAACAATGTGTATAGAAATTAGTTACTATCCTTATACCGATACTTTTTTCAGCAATAGTGATCACATAAATAAGAACCAGTGCTGAATAAGTGCCGTACTTGGTTTTGACTCTGAACTCCAAATCTCAGCACTTTATTAGTTTTCAGAAGTAGGATTTTTTAAAGCTCTGATATAACTTGGTCATTTTAATATTCTTTATTAAGAATTTCTCTATTATACAGCAGTTTTCCTACAACCCATTGTAAATTTTACTCCTTCAAAAATCCCTATTCTCTGCATCACTATCTGTTAATCCTCTCGACGGCTAAACTCCTTGAATTCACTGTTCTATTGGTTTATGGATTATACCCAACCTAGATTCATTTTTGAGAAATAATCTCTGCCTGTCACAAGCCAGGAGAAATGGGGAGTACTGGAGGACTAACACCTCCTTAAAAAACATGGTTCATTCTGGCCCAGATGATAGTACCCTGTAAGGATTCCTTGCCAGAGTAAGACAGCTGCTACCTTGTAGGGAAACGTTGGTTCGTCAAAGGCCAAAGGAAGAAAAACCTTCAACAAAAATCGCCTGTTCCTCCAGGTTGTGGATTATAACGACGGGTCAGCTTTAAGGTCCAATCAGTTTCTGATTATCAACTGGGCATAATAATTAACATCATATCCGCCATGTTTAGTATAAATGCCTGATGAATGGTATTGTCTTGTCTCGGAGGTGGCCCTAACATTGAACTGATTCTCATTTTTGGAGGTCCTCCATGTCCATGTGTGTGTCCACAGTTAAACTCCCTGTCCTGACAGATTGTGTTACTGTTATGTGTTGCATGTTAAAAATTATCTATATATATAATTCATTTAAATTTTCATTTTTTAAACGCTCATCTTATTTTTATGTAATTCTAATAAACATTTAGGAGCTATTGTAACTGACAATTTAAACTGAGAGGGACAGTGGTTGTGAAAACAATGTATTCACTGATTGTGTTGGTTAGGAACGAGATGCACAAGAAAATTAAACATAGTCTCATTTCTGGAAAAATGTGCTATTATGTATTACAGAGACTCTTGACGTCCCAACTTCTTTTAAAACACGTTAAACTGAAAATATATAAAACTATTATTCTGCCAGTTATATTATATGGATGCGAAACATGGACTCTTACTTTAAAGGGAGGAAAGGATGTTACGAGTATTTTTTATAGTTTTTTGAGTTGTTCAGTTTTGTGTACATTAATTTGGTTTATTTATTATGGTATAGGCAGCGTAAGCTATTTAAGCGTCAAAATAGGGATTTTATTTCATGTTTTTCACTACAAAGGGCGATTTTTGGGGGTGAAGGGGTGGAATATCACAACTCTCTTATAGCCTGTGTTCATGCTGGGAATCTCCTGAACACTTTTTCAAGAACCCTATCAAAATCGGATCAACGGAATGGCCGCGCATAAAATACGAACAAACAAACCAACATACAATCAAAGAAACATTGATTTGTATATATTAGATTATACATTAATATCATTTATATCAGCTAATGTATCGGTTTGTCCATTTACTGTCTATTTGCAATAGTGTTGTTTCTTGCTAGGAGACAGAAGTCCTTTATATCACACATAAAGTAAGTGCAAAGAAAAATATATGAATTTGCGAACAAGTTATTTAAAGAATGGAGTTTTAAAAATGGTACCAACATTTTTAAAAGTTCGTTGTTGACATATTTCCAGCCTGTCATCGTATCGCGGTAAGTTAACAATTCGCCTTCATTGGTTGGCAAATTCGAATTGTTCATGTAATACTAAACATACCACAGCGTGATACATCAGGTAGTTATTTTATATTTTAATTTTTACATACTGACCTTACAGGAGTTTCGTAATGAATTTTTGAAAATATTGAAATAATCAAATATATATTTCTTTTAATTAAATGGACTCTCCTTTGAAGCATTCAACTATTAAAATAATTTATAGAATATATTTTAATTAAATGAATTTGATGTATATATTTTTTTCACAAAACGTAAATTTCATCATCTTCTTGTTCTTCACTTCACGGGCTAGGCAAATTGCCTGTTCCGCCTCACAGTTGTTCTATCCATCTTTTCACTGGCCTTCCTACATTCCTTGAACCTCTTGGCTTGTTGTTAAATGCTGCTTTTGGTAATCTTGTTACATTCATTCTTTCTACATGTATAAACTATTTATCTCTATAGTATTTGATTTTACCATTCAGTGCATATATATTTAACTCTGTTCTTATAGCTTCAATCTTTACCCGATCCAATCTTGTGCAGCCTTTTGTTCTTCTAAGGAAGTTCATTTTCACGCTTTGTATTCTACTTGTAATTTTTTGGTCATTACCCAAATTTCACTCCCATAACGTAATGCAGGAACTGCCAATGTTTTATAGAACTTCAATCTACTATCTCTTCTTGTTTTGTTATTTAATGCTTTATATATAGTCTTCTTCTTCTTCTTCTTCCTTCATTCCAAGTATTAGGCCAAGGCCTGATACGATCCTATAGAAAATTTTCCCTCCAGCGTTTCATAGGACGGCCTTTGTCTACAGTTCCGCATATAATCTGAAATTTCGACAGTTTCAAATTTATGTCTCTTTCAGTTTTTGTGTCGATAGTAAAAGTACAACACAAATAATAAAAATGTGTTACATGTTCCAGAGTGTTGTTGTCTATTATGATTTTTGTATTTGTATATCCATTCCCCAAAAATATAATTTATTTTATTTTGATGTTTTAAAATTACATTCTTGGCATTCATTCATAGTGTTCTGCCCAAGAGCAGGTATTTCACTGCAAACTCAATATTCTCTACTCTTTCCTTAACTCAGTCTTCCTTTTTGTATCTGCATACAAACCATTTATTTTAAGATGATCTTGATGAATATTTTCGGGCTGTAGGCCGTGGTCGTGAGGCTGGTAGTTCCCCGACGTTTCGCCAGAGACTGCGTCTGGCATCCTCAAGGATTGTCTTGAGACTGGCAATCCTGTTGTTGTTGTTGTTGTTTGGCAATGTCTAGCATCGCCCAGTGCGCTGCACTAGAACCAGTTGCGGCTCCCTGGCAGCAAATACCATAGTGATTATCTAGATGGAGTTTAACCACTTAACCCACTATATCTAGCGGCGTTTGTGTTCAGTTTATAAAAAATTTTGTAAAGGGAAGGGGGTGAAATGAGGTGTAATCCTATTAAAGCAGGGCATCGTAAACCACTCGGCCGGAATGGCAATCCTGTCCACTGTCTGTTTTATTTATACGTTCACCGCGATGTGTTCGTAAGTTATATCTGCCTTCTGATTGGTCAGCGTTAGGGATTTCCATTGCTCCA